>CAKKLC010002463.1:0-10887 GCA_918559645.1 Ceratonova shasta | reverse complement strand
ATTAAGACCCTTTGCTCGAATATAATTAATTAGTTTAATTACTGTAACTGTAACATGTTCCATTTTTAGCACTTTTTTGCACAAAACCTGCTAGTATATAATAGAGTGTATTGGTATAATATGGTGATTTGAATGACATTCCTGAAGTTTTTACTGGATTCTCTTTTATAGTCCAATGTTTGGACCTGCTAAGCTTAAAGCTCCATCAGTTGTAACACTTATAATTTTATTCCACGATAAGATATATTTTGCTAAGCTATTTTCAACTTCTTTGAAGATGTCAGCTCCAGTTGTTTGGCCGTTCAATGACTACATTGTCAATAGTTCTTCAACGATTACAAAATTAGCGTTAAATGCACGGATAAAAATTACCAATTTTGCAGTATTCTTTTGATCAGTGCTCTCATCAAGAGCAATCAAGCACCATATTGATGATTGTAATACAGCCAATAGTTGCTGATTTAAATCATTGTCGATACATTCAATTCGTCGAGTTATGGTTCGTCGTGATAAGCTGACAGTCTCAAATTTCTTTTTAATTTCAAGACATATGATACCAGTTGCTGCAATCATACACTCTTTAATGAATTCTCCATCTGAAAACGGTTTATTGTTTTTTGCAATTTTTTGAGTAATAATAAAACTAACCTTTGTAGCAGCTTCTTGTTCTGCATTTTTTCGTACGAAAGTATTTTCTTGTCGAGATAAATTCACGGCTAGCTTGGCAGCAGAGCTCTTTCTGGCTGTAGGAGTTAAGTCGGATCCATATGCAGAATGTTTAGTAGTGAAATGTCTCTTAATATTATATTCTTTAAAGACTGATAGACTTTCCAGACAAATAAGACATATAGCTTTATTTTTAAATTCCGTAAAAAAATATGTAGTTTTCCACTCTTCATTGAAAACAAAGCACTCCTGATCAATTTTTCTTTTTCTATACATTTTTCAGAAGGATTTAATAAATTTAAATTTCACTATAAACAATTTTTTTACACGTATAATAATCTGAAACAAACTGTACGCAGATTATTACTGACTAATGAATTCAATTTAAAATTTTAAGCAAAAACATTTTTTTACTATACTTTATCATTAAAATTACGTTGTGAGAACTGTATTTAAAAAAAACAATAAACTTGTTAAAAATATTCAAATTTTTACACAGTATGCCTTGATAAACCCTTCGGTAAAAAAATAAAAATATATTTCTTATTTTTATTGCTTTAATAAAAAAAATTCATTTTGAATATTTTTCAAAATGGATTTTTTTGGAGCCAGTGTGTAAACGGGCCGCACAAAAACTAATAGCGGGCCGTACTTTGCCCAGATCTTAAAAACAAGGTCTGGACAAAAGTAAACAGATTTTAACATATAAAATACCAATAAAATATAATCAAAAATAAAAATCATTATTTTTGTAAAAATTATGATCTTGACAAGAAATAATATCATTATCAAGTTTATTTCATTTTCCCACCTTTTTTAAAAATTATTAGATATACCGCTTAATGATATTGTTAAAAATCTTTAGAAATGCTGATAATATAAATTTATACAACATCTTTTTCATAAATTAAAAATTCCAAGACAACAATTATCTTTAAGGATCATTTCAGATAAATCAATTTTTTCTATATGTAAAGGGTATATGAATACAAATAAAATATTTAATTGTAATAAACAAATTTTTACATTAAAAGATTGACCTATAAAATTTCTATATCTTATTTTAATCATTATAAAGATTCAATATACGAAAATGTGGAAAACTATAAACTTACATACAAAATACTAGCTAAACAAATTAAATTCATTAGTTATCAAGATTTTTTAGGTTTGGTAATATTTGAATCTAAATTTCTATAAAAAGCTAAAAAGTAAAGTATTATACGATTAGTATTAAACAATAAATAATCATATCTTACAATAATAAATGGGTAAAGAAGAACTCGCATTGCTGATGAAAAAAAAGCTAAATGAATTAGTATTTAAAACTTTGAATACAATTTTCTTAAGTGATTTTGATATTTATAATAGAATTTAAATATTTAGCAAAAGTGCCAAGAATTTCAATTTTTAAGATATACATACTAAAAAGTAACTTGAGTTGGGTTTTAATAAGATTGAATGATTTTTATATAGAGACAAATGAAATAAACATGACGAATCCAGAGAATTATTCTGAATATATAATTAATAAGGTTTATAAAAGTTATTAAGTCAAAAAATATAATTTAAAATGATATAAAAGGGTTAAATTTTTCTATATCTTATTTTGATCAATTTAATTATTAAGAAGAGAAAGTTGGAACACATGTATCTTTTTAAATAAAATTAATTAATTTTTGTAAATCAAAAATCATAACTTTGATCCAGTCTAAAATTTAGGATATATTAAAATATCATAGATATTTATGTAGAATTATAATAAACATTTTAGAAGCATAAATACCGTGTATGATCAAAATGGTCGCGAAAGTGATTATTATGAAATTTGACACAATGTTCTGAAAGATACTTAATTTTTTATAGTTAATATTCAATATATCCACAACATCTTATGTACTGCCCAAATTAACATTATTCTCATTATAATACAACACTCGTAGTATCTTAAGAAAATTATTACATTACAATGCAATACACCCCAAAGCATTAAATATGACCAAAAGGAACATTAAACTCAACATATAAGTTATTCCAAATTGTTCTTTTAAAAAAATCATTTGTTGGAATCCTCCTGAATATTAAATGGCTCGATGTATCTAAAAGAGCCATAGCTGTTCCTTCGTTCGTTCGATACTCGTAATAATACTTGAATAGCCTGTCATGAAATGACCTAGCACCAATTTTTAGAACTCGTACAGCATCGCCACTGCCAACGATCGAAATCGATGTTGGCTAGCGGTTCTAGGAAGAGAAATGATGTTATTATGGATATATATATATATATGATAGAATATTAACTATAAGAAATAAAGTTTTTATTTGGAGACGAATTTTTATTTGAATAGCATATAAGATGCTGTGGAAACATTGAATATTAACTATAAAAATAATTTTTTTATTTGTAGAGTAATTTTCATTTGAGTAGTGCATAATATTGCTGTTATGGATATATTGAATATTAACTATAAAAAATAATTTTTTTATTTGGAGAGTAATGTTTATTTAGTAGTACATAATATTGCTGTTGTGTATATATTGAATATTAACTATAAAAAATAAAGTTTTTATTTGGAGTAATTTTCATTTGGTAGTATAACGGATGTTGTAGAAATATTGAATATTAACTATAAAAATAATTTTTTTATTTTGAGTAATTTTCATTTGAGTAGTATATAAGATGTTATATATTGTGGATATATTGAATATTAACTATAAAAATAAAGTTTTTATTTTGAGTCATTTTCATTTGAGTAGTATATAAGATGTTATATATTGTGGATATATTGAATATTAACTATAAAATAAAAAGTTTTTATTTGGAAAGTAATTTTCATTTGGTAGTATAACGGATGTTGTTGAATATTGAATATTAAATATAATTTTTTTTTTAATTTGGAGTAATGTTCATTTGGTAGTACATAATAAAATCTGTTGTGGATATATTAAATAATAACGATATAAATAAAGTTTTTTTTAGAACCCTGCGTCAAATTTCATAATAAAGACTTTTGGCCACCATTTTGACCTATATTTATAAATACTATCTTTTCTTCATAAAAAACTATTTTTGAAGATATATAATTGGACTATAAAATTTAATTCCTAATGAATATACTTATTATATTTTATCAATTAAACTTAAAATATTCTGTTGAAATTATCAAATATGTTCTTAATTATAAATTAACTCACAATTCAAGTTAAAAATAAATTATTTCGATGTACTGGATTTAATATGTAACGAAATTTAGTCTTGATGGAAAATATCTTAAAAATAGTTACATTTTTCTATAGACTCTTTAGTCATTCATAATATTTCTACAAATATTTTTACATACCCTCCTTAATAAATAATTAATATCTATAAAAATAAAAAGATGAATTTTAACAAATAAATAATACTATATTATCTTAATTACATTTTTTTTGTATCTAAATATATATTTATAACATATTTAAATAAAGAAATAAAAATTCAAAATATTTATGTATTTAAAAAAATTATCTTTTTACTAAATAAAATAAAAAATCTATCAATTTTGTAGAAGCTTATAATTCTTTATAGTTTTTATCTTTGATCAAGTTTATCAACAAACTACATAATATTTTTTAAAAAATACACATAAATGAACGTAAATTTATAATTTGGGAAGAAAATTAATTTGTATTGGAGCATACTTGCATCACCAGTATATAACAAAATCATCATTCAAAATTTCCGTTCATGTTGGTTTCAAGGCGCATTTCAATTGACATGGCTGCTTTTAAAATATTTAACAAAAACAAAAGAAATAAATTACAACTAATCTTTATTTCTTTTTAGAAGGCTAAGTAGAGTATTAAATCAGTTTCTTATTCTCTACGCTCTACTCCCATATGAATTGTGTCAAATATTAAAAATATTGTTCAACAGTGATGTCTATTTTTGAATAAAGGAACTTTATACTTTTAGACCAAATCCTCTCTATATTATGAGTATTAACATCCCAATCTTCAGGATTGACAGAAATTTAAATTGTTTTACAGTCTTATAAATCTAATAATCTAAACTATTGTTTTAGCATTCTCATTAGCAATAGGTACAATAAAAACCTTTTTAATTTGTCTCTTTATACCACCTACAAATCATTGTCCATAAATTAGGCGCCTCCTATTGTATTTTCCTTAAAAAAATATATTTTCGTTTATTTTAACAATTTTTTTGTTTCTATCAGGGGTAAAACCACATAATTTTGGACTATTCTTGGCAATTCGATCACAAATTACCCTTTCATAGACTTGCATATCTGCTTATAGTCGTTATATGGCACCCAACCTCATGTTTAATATCTTAATTTGAATCACCTTTCAATTTTTTGTAAATAATATTAAATATTAATCCAAAATTTTTACGTTTGTCAAATTAAAAACTATATTTTCTAAGAAAACGAGATACCCAAAAAAGTTTTTGCAATTCCAAATTATGGTCATTAATTAAACGATTTTTTGTGTTTTGTGGATTGCAAATCTCAGATTTTTATGAATTTTTAATTATACCACACCGAGCTAATAATTCGTTTAGGAGCTCTTTCGTAATAAACAATAACCATATATACTTTTCAGTAAAGTCTAATGCCATTATCTCTTTAACAGAGTACAACATTTGTTAAGCTACTATCTTTTCTTTAAGAAATTCCTCCCAAATAAAGAAAAAGGCTTTAAAATATTCAAAGCTGCCATCTAAATTCAAAGCCGTCTTGAAATCGACATGCACCAAAATTTTATATAAATCAATACATATTTTTTTTAATAATATAACCAATTTTTTAAACAATTTGTATTAAATCAATTCTTGTCATTCCTTAACTCAATACTTGTATAACTTTTATTTAAAACTTATGTCCGTTAATTTGAATTTTAACTGGTAAACTTTCCCAAATTTTTTAATATACTTTGGTGTTACATGTACAGTATTTTGTAAACATATGTTAATTCTTACAAGTTTAACAAGCAAAAAATCTCAATTTTCAAACATTCCTAAAACCATTTTTTTATATCATAAAGGCAGCTATATGTTGAGCTTTCACATCTCCAAATATAACTATTATAATTTCATATTAAAAAAAATGTATGAAGACTACTGTCTTCATTCGATAACAAGAAAGAAAAAAAAATCGCCTTTTCTTATAATCACGAATATCTCTAAAATTCTTGAAAATAAGAAAGTTTCTTAATCTCGAAAATAAGAAAGTATTTAAAAGTAAAAATTAATTTTTTTTTAATAAATAGGTGTTTTTAAATTTCAAAATAATATGCTCCGTTTCTTCATCTTCTTCGCCATATTTAAAACTATTTTCATTCAGATTTGTATCGTAACAATGATTTATGACGATATTATACACAATAGATACTGTGTATATTTCAAGTTCTGTGGCGGAGCATCCAGGTTTATTCATTTCCTTTAGATACTCTTGATCATATATATCTTATACATCTTCTATTTTTTTTATTACTTGAACTATATCATCTCTGACATCAAGATGCTTGTTGAAAGTATCGTATAGGATATAAGATATAATCTTGAAAAAAGAATTGCCGTCTTGACTTACAAAAATCCGTTGATCAAAATCTATCATAAGTTCGATCTGATCATCATTTTTTAAACTAATAATCTCGTGTTCATTTATTTCTTGCCCTGTCAACAATTTCTTAAGTGGTTCGTGCAGATTATCTATATTAAAATTATCACCTACAGATCTCAAAGCTTTTCGTTATCATATTTGAGTCGATTTTTTTTGGCAGAATCGTTACATATATCAGTAACCAGTCTGTTAGAAGGTCTTTTGACATTTCTTGCTTTACTTTGATTCTGTTCGTCTTCAATTGCTTCTGCCATCCATTCATTAATTCTGTCTCCATAGTATTGTTGAAATGATCGATTTATCGATACATCTAAGATTTGTAACAAAGGGGTCATCCCTTTTGGTAAAAAGATAATAAATACATTATACTTTATATATTTTTCAGCTAGGTTTAAGTGTGCAGAAAACGAATCAATGATAACCAACACAGGCTCTCTAGCTATTCTAGTTTCCCATCTCGATAGAATATATTTCTCAAAAAAAAAGAGCATGTAACTTCTTCACTCCACATACCAGTCTTGTTAACATCTACAAATACATTTTTATTCGTATCTGCAGGCTTTTTTTTAAGTTAGAAAAAAGGCAGTGGTTTCCGACAAATCTTTCATCAGCTGAAATTATTGGCGTATAAGTGAAGCGTGCATCTGATGTAGAAGTTTTAGATAGTAACACGTTTTTAGAACCCGTTAAAGTTAGTATCTTACTGTTTTCCTGCTTTAAAATATCTAAGAACCTGATCAAAGTTCAATATTTTCTTAGGTTTGATATTGTGATTCTTTATTAAGTCTCGTGCAGTGTTTATGAATTTAATTGCCAAAGACTTTGCATTTTTGGGTACGGATCTACACGATGTTTGTGCACGACAAACTAAATTGTTTCTTTCTTTAAAATTTTTAATAAAACCATCAGAGGATTAAAAGTCACAAATTTTAAGGTCTTTAGCCATATTTGATGCTTTTAGTTTCAAATATTTATCCTTTATAACTAATACCTTAGAATTCATAGTGAGAACCCAATTGTAAAGATTCTTGTCAATATCCAAAAAAGGTGTACTTCTCCCTGATTTGCATACCTTCCTCCTCTTGATTATCGAAAGAGAATTGTCGGATAATATATCAAGCGTTTCGTTTTTCTTGTTAACCCACGTGTAAAGCATTTTTTCTGGTATCGAGTATTTTCTTGCAATATCTGCCTGCTTCTTCAAAGATCCATCTTCATTTCTTGCCTCAAATTCTCTAACTACGTCAAGCTTAAACTTAATAGTATAGTTTTTCTTGTAGCTTGGTTAAAAATATTTTTTGTCATTTGGGATTAAAAAATTTTGTAAAAATATAAAAATAATCTCGAAAATAAGGAAGAACTTTACATTCCGAAATAAGAAAGAAACTTTACATTCGAAAATAAGAAAGAACTTTACATTCGAAAATAAGACAGAAACTTTCTTATTCTCGAGATTAAGAAACTTGCTTATTTTCGAGGAAAGATAGTAGGTTTTTTCCTTATATGCTTTTGATAATAAATCAATATATATATATATATAATGTATTTTTGTTCAAAAAGGATATAAATTAGTTTCATCAAATTCGTAGTATACATGTATATATTTATTCATGTTTTTAATTTTTAAAATATTCATCATTTCAATTTTTTGAAGAATTTTTCACTCTATTGCAATTATATATAAACTTGTATCTATAGTTTACAAAACAAGTTTTATTCGGTTGATTATTCAATGCAACATATACTCTCAAATTTGATAAAAAAATAATAAAAACCTTAATAATCAAACATTTAAACCTTAAGATAGTTGCAAAAGCACAAACACAAATAGAAACAGATTTATTTATAATAATTCTTGAATCACTATAAGACATTACATACAATACATTATAATATGAAATATAGCGACATAATCAATTTTATAAGTATTTACCTACTCCTTTAATAAAATTTTATGAATGACACGTTCAACCTTTATTAACTATTCAATTCATTAATTGTATTACTTGCAATTCTATTTATTCATAATTTCAAGTAAAAATATTTCATTAAATCCCAATCGATATTGTGAATGACTACGTTTATTCTAATAGCTATCAAAGCTTCTTGCCAAATAATTTTCAAAACAGCCTTTATAAGTCTTTTGACAGTATATTCTGACTTCTTTTGTAAATAATTATTTAATTCAAGATTCCATCTTTAAAATAACCTCATAAAATTTAACAATACTAGTTTTTATGTAGACATTAAATTTGCTTAATAAAGTTGTATTTTGTATCTTTATACACGAATATTTCAAAATTTTCCCTCAACGCCGAAGTACTGTATATCTTTCATTAGATGACTTGCTCATTACTAAACATAAACTATAAATTTTATTATTAGGTTTCAAATGAAAATTCATAGTTTTTTCCATTACTCATTATACTATCACACAAAATTATTTTTAAACCAGTTTATAAAAATTATTAATAAATTATTCGAGTTTAGCTTCTTTGGCTTCTTTAGCCTTGCAAGCTCCTCCAATAAATTTTCCCAAAACTGGAACTTTGTATGCAATACATGATCCAGCACATTTATAGTATTCGTCCATGTTATATACCCAAGCAAGAGGGGCCATAAACATTACAATTTGAATAGATGTAATAAGTGTTAATAATGGGACGTACAGCAAGCAAATGACTAAAAATAAACCAACTACAATTCCTACTCCAATAACTAGAGCTTGGTTCTTCTTATAAGCCTCTAACACAACTTTTTTTATGTCAATCAAACTTTTAATCGCATCATTGGCAGCTTTTTCACACTTTTCAGCAGTAAAAGATTTTCTTCTTTCTTCATTCAGCTTGATGGATTCTCCATTTAATTTGAAATTAAAATAGAGGAATAACATAAAAGCAGAAGTAAAAAGTGACAATACTCCAGAACATAAGAGAAAACATGCACAACATTCACCATTAAGAGAAACAACAAAAGAAGCGAATAAAACAGCAAAAACTATGGGCCCGTACTTGTTCTCCCACATAAGAGTACTCTCTAAAAATGACCAGTATTTCTTCAAGAATCCAAAAACCATAGTAATTACTTTATTAGAGCTTTTTTCTGACATTCTTCTTTCCTATTTATAGAGCTTATTTGATTAAAGATCTCAAGAAAATTTATAATTTTCGGTAATTAATCCTTTTGATTATTTTTAATCTATCACAAATTAACTCCTAAGGAAAATGCTGCGTTATAATTATAAACAAATTTGTTTCTAGCGAAATGACATAACACCTGTATGAAAACAGAAATATTATGATAGTCTTTAAAAATTAGATAGATTTTTAAAAAAATACATTTTTATTGGGTTGGAATTATTAAATGAAATTTGGGAATTACATAAATTTAATAATTTATGGTCAAATGGGCTTAAAATCGTTAATTATTAATACCTTGTTGAATGCTTTACACTAAGTTGTTAAAATTGTAAAAATTATATTATTTTATAAAAATTTAGAAAATTGACTAATAAAATATTGTTTTTCGAAAATATTTCAATTAACAATCGTAGTATTATATTGTTTTAAATCGACTTCATTTATATTAAGCATGCTTATTGACAAGTATAGAAATATTTGTTAGAAAAGGTAAAAACAATAAATTATGTGAACAAATAAATTAAAATTGCACCATAATAGATAATGTTGATGCAAAAAAAATTTTTAATGATTAATAGATAAATTTTGTGATAGAAGACTTGACAAAACATTTTAGCGCTTTTATATATTACAAAGATAATCTTAAAGTTTATGATTATAAACTTGAAGCAAAAAATTTGGCACTTCATCAGTTCCCCCACATTTTTTTTATAACATTTAAAAAAATTAACTAAAAGGAAAAATTTTAATAAAAACCTCATTTTAAGTAATCAACATTTTTCCAAAATAGAAACATTTCATTTGTTTAAGTGGGTAAATTTCTTATAAATGACTAATGAATGATCTAAAGGATTTTTAAATCTTATTTCCAGATGAATGAATACAAATATAGTCTAGCACGCTTCTGTGGGTTCCATAGCGAGCTTTATGTTCTTGATTCAGCTTCTGCCAGACAGATTCAATATGATTTGTAGTTGCTCCAGTTTCAGGGTCCACAAAATTCCGGGAATGATTCACAGTATAATGAGTATAACCATACAAGTTAATTTTGTTATACCCTGCGTGACAATCTGTTATGATTATACTGCCAGGTAATACAAATTCCAGAATTTTGCTTTCTAACGTCACTTGTGACTTATCCAAAATGTGAACAAAATTTCCTACTCCTGTTAAGAGATCATACATTCCCAATATCCAGCATTCCTTAACGAGGTGCCCTACATTATACTTTCTTTTGACGAGGTTTACATTCGTCTATTTCAACGATATGTCCCTCGCCCCCAATTGCACAGGATTATTGATAAAATAAGTCATGCAAACTTCACGAATAAAGTGGAACCAGTCTACTAAAGCAGCTTGTAACTTGATTTTTCATTCGTGGAAAAGGTTATATAAATCAGAGATGTCCAAACTACGGCCCGGCAGGGACTTTTATCCGGCCCGCGAGACTTTAAAAA
>CAKKLC010002451.1:9269-21672 GCA_918559645.1 Ceratonova shasta | reverse complement strand
TATCGATCAAAAATATTAACTTTTTAGGTGCGGCGTTTATCCGGGGCGGCGTTTATTTCATTCGACTTTGAGTTAGTGCGGCGTTTATTCGGGGAAATACGGTATATATAATGGAGGATTTATTATATTATTTAAACTGTTCTAGTTTAAATTAATAATGCTTATATTTTCAAAGTCAATTAATTTTCCATTTATAAACTTTAATTTAATAAATTGTTGTATAAATTAAAAAATATTCAAATAGTTTGAATAGAATCTATGGCATCGATATTAAAATAAACCTATTGATTCTTAAAGAAATTAATCGTTAATCATATTTTAATAATATATTATCGAAATAATTTATCTAAACATTTTTTGGAACAGATTAAAGAATTTTTTAATTTTATTCATAATTATTTGTAATTTATTGAGATTTAAATGTTTGGAAATTATTATTATTTAAAATCTCCTAAAGGTTATACATAACCAAATTGTACTAAAACTGGAGCTTAATTATTTATTTAAAATTTAATAATTTTTAAGCTTCAATTTCGAATATGAATTAGATTTAGAATAAGTCTCATTTTTAATCGAGAAATAATTAAGTGTAAAACCTTAAAAAATTATCATAAAATAAAGAAATTATATAAAAAAACTTTCTCATTACTCTTAAAAGAAATTATGTGCTATTTACAATTATTATAGGTAAATGTTATAAACCTTACTTTGGATCTTAATACTCTTTTATGGAAATTAAAGAATCATTTAATTTAAAAAATAAGCTAAAATATATAAAAAAATAAAAGAAAATATTATTTTAATTTGGATTTTAAATCATAAGTTGTAATAATGAAATAAAAGTCTATATTATATAGAATGTAGAAATTATTATTTTTTTGAATGTAATTGTTAAAGAATAATCAAGAATTATAAATATTTTTTAAAGAATAATAAATATACTAAATTTATTATACCATTTTTCAATGAACTTCGTCTTTTTTTCTTTTAACTTTATCTTTTTTTTAATTTACATAATTTCAAAGCAATGAAAAAACATATATAAAAAAAGTTAAAATATCTGATTAGTAACTACAAAAAAGTAAGCAAATAATTTTATTGATGTTTGTAAGGAATCTCTCCTGCACAATTTGTTATATTTCTTTGAATATATCTAAAAAAACCTTTACAATCTCTAGCATTAATCTCTAAAACAGCTAGATCCAGTAGATTTACTATTGATTTAATGTTTGCAACTGACAATCTAGATTTGACGAATGCTTTTATTGTTGAAAAAGCATTTTCAATGGGGTTGAGCATGTAAGAATATGGCGATAAAAACTTGTAATTAAAACCATATATTGTACACACTTCGTAATTGTCATCTTTTCTATGCACACGTGCATTATCTAAGATCAGCCATATATTTTGCAGCTTCAGATCGTCGCTTAGTTTGAAGCATAATTCTTCCAAAAAAATTTTAAAAATTGAAGCATTCACTGTTGATTTTGAATTGTCTTGTGGTAAACAATTCCGTTAACCGATAATGCTCGAATCAAGCTGACACAACGACCTCTTATAGTGGGTATCATAACATTAGCTCGTGTCCCACAAACTGATCTTCCGTGGTTCCGTTTTATATGCAAATTGAAATTTGACTCGTCTAAAAAAATTAAATTGTTTTGCTCATTCGATATAAGAGCATTGTACTAAAGACTGTATGTGTTTCTTTGCTGTATTTTATCTTCCTCGTTGACCCTGTCTAGTTCCAAATGAACTTTTTTCATTGTAATTTTGAGATCAGATAGGCAACGGTTTATCGTTGCTAAAGAAATATCATAGCCGTCACCCATCGCAGTTATAACCTGTTGCCTTATTTCTAAAAGGTTAATCTGCTGGTTTACAGAAACCGCGTTTTCAACCAGGTCTCTCACATGCTCAACATTTTTTGAGGCTTTTTGCCAAGTTTTTTTTATTGGGTCTGTTCTATCTTCGTGTTGATAGACAAGATAAATGCTTTTTGCAGTGCTATAATTAATTTTTAGCATCTCTGCAGCTTTTTTTAATGTTAAATCCCTGTTCCACTATTAGATCAATTAGATTTTTTCGTAATGCTGGATTTGTAACCTGATTTTTCTTATTTTCCATTAATTAGTAACACAATATATTTATAAAAAAGACGAGGTTTAAAGAAAAAAAGACGAAGTTCACTGAAATATGGTATATAATAATAAACCTTGAAAAATTTAGTCAGAAAATGTATTATTTATTTAAAAGCTACAAAAGTCTCTTTATTATCAATATTTGTGTCTTTTTTTTAGATTGCATGGGGTTTTTTGTCTTACGGCAACGAAAAACCCCTATAATAAAATTAACAAATCACTTTTTTTACCGCTACGCATTTAAAAAATAAATAAAAAAGGTAAAACATATTTTAAGTTAAATTAAATTATTCTTCTGTTTTCCATGCATTTTTTTTTCGAGAATTTTAAAAAATGGTTTAACACAAAAATTTTTATTATAAATAAGAATTAATTTTAATTTTTCATCATATTAATTTGTTATTATATTTAGATTTGATATTCTAGATTAAATTTTATTTAAATTAATATAAAATTTCGGATCTGATTTTTTTAAAGTTAATAAATTTAGCAAGATTGGGATGATCAATTAAAGCTTCTAAATTTAATGAATTATGCCAACCTTGTAAATATTTGTTGTTCTGGACATATCATTACAAACTATTTCTTAAGAAACCAGAATTTGTAAATATAGTAGCGGTATAGCTAAATCTTTTTCAGTTTTTCCATGATAAGTTCTTCTAAAATATAATAAAAATCTTTAAAAAATGGTTGTATCTTCATTTCTAAGAATTGAATTTTCATCAAAAGAAAAGGAAATGTTAATTTTTTCAATTGGAACAAAATAAAGATTAAAAAACATTCTGAAATTTTTTTATTACTACTTCATTCTTTCTATATACGTGACTTAATCCATATTTTTGAGTATGTCCCAAAATCGTTTGACTATAATGGAATGTACAAGCATTTATATTAGACTTTTTAAATAAATTTTTTAAAATTATAAAAAGCTATTTCAAAATCCATAATAATTAAACTTAGGCTGCATGTTTGTTATTTCTTTTAAATTTTTTCAAAAAATTGAGTATATTGTCTTTGATTTTTTATTAATAAACCGTAAATTAAAGGAGATATTTTCCAAGAATCATAAAATTCAAGGAGTAAATTACTAGAATTCATTTGGACATGATTTAAAGGTTCCATCCAATATAACAGTATTAGAAGATTAAATATATTTTTTATTATTATATGAAAATAATAGAGTAAATATTTCATTTTCTAAAACTCCAGTCATATTTAAAAAACATTTGATTTCTTATATTAGTTGTTAGAATCATTTAAAAATCGTCATAAATTCCAGGTATAAAACCTAAATTTGCATTTCGTTTTCTTATAATCATATCAATTCAAGTTTTAAATGAAGGATTAAACTCATTTTCATAGGATCCATCTTTGAAGTAATTTCTAAATTATTGTCATTGTTCAAATCTTTTTTTTAATTGCTTGATCTTTATGATTATTAAGAGCTATCAAAACTTCAATTTCAGCAGAATTAGTATCATGAAATGTGATATCTTGCTTTAAACATGGTTCTCTGTATCAACAATTAGAGAAACATTGCAAATTATTTTACTGAAACGAAAATTTCTTCCTTCTTTCATATTTTTGTCAAAGTTATAGACATATCGTTTATATCCTAGAACGTCTTTTCGTATTTTAAGTCTAGTAAAAATCATAACTTTAATTTTATAATTTTTTGTTTAAAAAAAATTATGTGCGACGAAAAAACACGTACTAGTTAGAAAATGTAATTATTTTATTTAAATGTTAGAAAAATCTATTTATTTATTTATATCAATATTTTTTGTTATTATCAAGATATAATATCGATTTATTTCAAATATGGTTTATTTAATAATATTATGTTACCGATATTTATAGTTCTTAAAGATAAATTTAAATAAATTAAGATTTATTCTATCAAATTATAAATATAGGAAAAAAATATTATCTAGCAATTATTGATTTAGATTTATGAATCTTGTGTATATATATATTAGAAAATATAAAGTAAATAGTGTTTTTGGCAATCAAAAAATATAAATAAAAAAAAAGCCAATAAAATTTTGAAAACGCTTCTATGAATGTAAAAAAAATGAAATAAAATAATGATTTTTGCCTAAATTTTTAAATATCCTAAATCTCTTATGATGGCTAAGAGGTATCATACAAAAATTTAAGGATTATGGTCAATTTATAAAATAAATTATATATTTGAGAAAATATAGAAAGATAATCCATAATTATAAATACAGTTATTCAAATATTTCTTAATTAGGACATTTTTATCTATTAATCTTTTTACAATTACGCTTAGAAGTATTTTGGGTACTTTTAGTTTTAATTTAGATATGAAAATTACGAATAGGATGCTATTGTTTTTAAGTAGTACTCCTTGCAAAAGCAAACTAATATCATTTAAGTTTTTAATAAAATCAATAAACTTGATTTAATAAATAATCAATTTCAGTTATATTTTTTCGAAGATAAAATTATTTTATAAATCATGAAGCTTATTCTTCTGAAAATAAAATAAAATTTATATTCACATAGTTCTTCAATTTTTGATAATTTTATAGCAACTATTCTTTAAATTTTATTAAATCAAAGAAAATTTAAAATCTAATTAGATTAAAAAATTTTTAATCATCATTTAATAAACAAAACCTAATTTGATCATACTTCATGAATTTCACAAGGTCGTTTAATTAAAATTAACCTTGGATAAGTTATAAAATTTAATACTTAAAATTAAATAGTATAAATTCTTTATTTTTCAAAAATAATTTTATTTATTTTAATTTTGAATGAGCCAAATAATACATTTCATAATTTGCTTACGAAGCTTTTACGTTAATACCCTGTATGAGTTTAATTATAACATTAATAACCAAAATATAAAACAAATTTAAAACAAAAATAAAAAAAATTTTGACTTAGTATTCGATGTTTGAATAAGTATTCAATGATTGAATAAGTATTCAATGTTTGGATACTCAATATTATAATAGATTTCCACAAAAATTAATTATATCTATATATTAAATATAAAAATTATATGTAGTGTTAAAATCACATTTACTAAAGAAACAATGATATATTAATTTATAAAATAATTAAATATTTTGGATAATTATTTTATTTTAATGACAACACCCCCAATAGTCAAAAAAATCTTAGAAAAGCTTAAAGTAGGATATATTTTCTATATTGATATTCTATATTTGCAAACTAATAAATTTGTAAAAAAAATCAAATAGTTTTATTCAAAATGTTCAAAACTAAAAAATAAAGAAAATTGGGTTTCAAAAAATATATTCTCATTAAAATTTTATTATTTTGGAATCCATAGGTGTTAAAATAAATTATTCTTAAAATTTAGTTCAAAATAATATTTTTATTTCAAAAAAAAACTCATTTGTAAATTAATTATATTTAAATATCTGTATATGAAATATTATGGGGAAATAATATATATTTAAATAATTTATAATCAAGTACAACACAAATTATTCCTGATTCTGTTAGATTTCTTAAATAATACAGTTTAAAGATACTAAAAAAGCATGAAAAATAAATGCTATAAAGAATAATATTTTTAGAAGGTTAGAAAATTACTGTCTTTTAAAATTTCTTTATAATTATTAGGTGAAAATCGGAAAAAAAAATCATTTTGGCTTTTTGAAACTTTTATTAAATATTAATTATTTAGTAATAAAATGCTTAAAAAATTAATATTATATACTGATTAAATAATTTTAATATTTTATGTATAATTTGTTTTCAATATTCCATTATATATAAATGATTGATCAAGTATATATAAATTTTAATTAAAGATTTTAATATCTTTATTTAATTTATAATGTAAAAGAAATTATGATTGTTACAAAAAAAAATATTTAATTTTTAAATTGAAATGAATACCAAAACATAAATCCTATTTTTAATTAGAAGATTTTTCAATTTTATATATGGTTAAAATATTATTTTACTTAAATTTTTAAAACTATAAACAAGCATATTATTATGTGAAAAAAATAATCGTATTTAATATTTGAAATTTAAAACATATATGTTGTAGTTTTAAAAATATATACGAAAATACAACTTAAATTATAATATAATTTAAATATATATATACATATATATATTTGAAAATTATATCAAATACAAAAAAAAATTTTATTATATTTATTAAAAAGAGATAATAAAATATTATCTTTATTATATGATTTATAAAAAATTTTTTTAATATTTAATTTAATTTATTAAGCATCCTATTAGTATAATTTTACATAGTTTTATGCTAATAAGTAATAAAATTAAGTAAAAAATAGAAAATCAGTAATAAAACTATAAAATATTATATTAAGATAAGTAATTTTCTCATAAAATATTTAATATTATTAATTTTCTTATAAGAATTTGAAAATTATTATCAAATCGGAAACCATTAAAATTTTGAGTACATATTTATTGTGTTGAAAAATGTAAGGATTAAGATTCTAATGGGTTAATAATTCAATTATTCAAAAAATTCTAAATTTTATATAAAACTCTTTCATTGGAAAAATAATATAAATATAAATTATTATTGAAAATTCTAATATAATATTGACTATATAGATATAAATTTTTTACAAAGTTTAATTAATTTTATTTATTATCTACATAATAAACTTAAAATAAATAAAAACGAAAAATTCATGATTTAAATAATTTAGAAATTAATAAATAAGCTTAAAAATAATTTTATTATGAAAAAAAAAATGTAAAAATTAATATATTTTCACTAGTGAAAACTCATTTTAATAATATTGTAGAATTTTTTTGATAGTTTTCTTTATTTTTATAATTTTTATATAAAAATACTATTTCATGAATAGTAGAAACTAATAAATATAGATGTTCATTTATTAATTAATCAAAATTAAAAGTTTAATAATATTTGAAAAGTTTTGTGTTGATTAATTAAAACCGAAGCAGATAATAGTTTCAATCAATTTTTTTTAATAATCATACTTTACCTAACGAAGAAACTATAAATCTTGAGTTTTAATGCTCTCGAATAGTATATCTTAATTTTTATCGTAGGATATAAATATGAGGTAAAACAATATAAAATATGATTATTTTTAAATATTCTAAATTCAATTAGTTTTTTAGATCAAACTTTATTTTTTAATATCGGCTTAAAGTATGAAAAAATTTATTATTGTAGGTTCAATTGTTTTTTAAGCAGGAGTCAACAATTAAACTATAATTAAGTTAAAAATATTCAAAATATAAATTGCTAATAAAATTTTTTTTATTTACTAAAGGAATTATAATTAGATTTTTTATTGTTAGTACAATTAAAATAAAAAATTAATCTAATAATTTATGTAGAATTTATTAATATGTTTAAAAATACATTATAAGTTTTTTCTTTTTCTAATTAAATTTATAATAAAATTGAATTATAATAAATAATTTTTTAGCTGAATTTTTAAAGTCACTATCTAGAATTTAAATTCTCTAAAAAAAATAAATCTCTTTATATATTACTTTTTACATGACGGTAAAAAATAAAACTAATTTTGCAAAAGTTATAAGAATAAATTAAAAAATTATGATTATTTATTTAGGTTATTAAATTATATTAAAGTAGTTTGATTATTAGATTTAAATTAAATATTCAATAATACGTATATAAAATATATTTAGATCAATTTTTTAAATTTTATATAATAATTATTTTAAATATTGGAAAACTATGTTTAATAATTTATATTATTATAAAAATATAATTTTAAACATTGGTGGTTTAATTTGAACCTTCCAAATAAAATTTTAAATTTAAACTAAATAGATATTTTAAATATCTTAGAGCTATATTAGAATTAAAAATATTGATAAACTAATTTTTATAAAATATTTCAATAAAATTTATTTATACTTAAGATTGTTAACTCTTAATTATTCTGACGAATTTAGAAAATTTCAATATTTTATATAAAAATTATGCTCATTAAAAAAATTAAGAATTATAAAAGATATTTATAATTAAAATTTTATATAAATAAAATTAATAATTTTATATAACTCTTATTTTAATATATATGCAAAAAAATTTAGGTTTTATTTTAGATGAATCTAAATAAATATATTCTTTTTAAATATACATTGGAATAATTTATTTATATAATATTTTATTTAAAACAGCTATTTAAGCTATTTACTTTTGTGAATCATTGATTAATATATTTATAAATAATATTTGGTTTAATTATCAATCTAAGTTTTATTTTTAGATTCAAAATATTTCATGTCCTTAATGATTTTATTTAAAAAAAAACAAATTTCATTTAAAAAATTGTTTTTATACTGGCAAAGGTTTTCAAATAGTAATTAATGGTACAGAATTATTGTTAGGTATTCATATGATTTTATTTACTAATATTTTTTAATATTTTGTTTTTAATATATCTTTTTATTGAACTTACTATTGTTAACTATTAAATTAACTTACTTTACTAAAAATAATAATTAAATACTTCTATGGTTAAAATTATAACATAGATCTCAAAATGCTATAATTTTTTAAGTTAATAATTGGTTTTAATATTAAAAATATACAAAAAAATTTATTTACAATTTAGATCTAAAAATATAATTATATTTCATTAATTCTTATAATTAAATTATGTATATACAGTTTCAAATTTTTAATAATGTATTTATTTAAATTATAATAATAAAATATATTTACTGATAATATTTTTTAAATTATATAAATTATTAATATTTAATAAATCCTAAAGGGAATATTAAGATGAAATCTTTAAAAAATAAAAGTATTTAATCAACATAATAGTTAAATTTCAAAGTAATTTTTCATATCTTTTGATAAAATATCAGTCTATTGACAAATATTTTATTAAAATCGTTAAAAATAAATGTAAGAATAGGGATAATTGCACTATTAAATAATTTTTATATAATAATGATTTAAAATTTCAATTTTTAATAGTATATAATGTTTAATATTTTTTTCATTAGCATTATTATTATTTTAAAAACTTTAATAAGTATAAGGATACTTAACTTTATAATTAATTTGTATATTTGATACGATATTTCTGGAATCATGAATAAATTATTTTAAATTCAAATATCTAATTGATTATTTTTACATAATATGGTCTGAAGGGAAATGAATATACAAATAATGAATACAATAAAAAGTTAATGTAATTTTAAAACTATTTATTAAAAATATTTTTATTTTTTATTTAAAAAAAAATTTAAAAACTTTTAAAATAAATCTTATTATATTGAAGTTTATTGTTCTAATTTCAATTATAGCTTTATTAAAAATTATAATTATTTACCATTTGAATCTTTAAAAAATGGGAAAGTAAGAATAACAATTAATTTTGTTAAAATTAAAAAATTTATGAGATTTTTTTTATTAATTCAAATAATTCAAAATATTATTAAATTTAGTTTCTACTAATTTGATGAAATTTAATTAATGCAAAAGAAATTTAAACAGGTTGGGTAATTTTAGAAATATTAAAATTAGTTTTTAAATATTCCCTATTTAATAAAAGTAGTATCATAAAGAAACAAATTTTATATTCTTTTGATATAAGAAATTCTATTTGAAAACCTTTTATGTATTATTAATGATAAGGTAATAATATAAAAAAAATTTAAATTTAGTAAAGAACTTATTATTTACAGTAATGCCTAAAATTTTATAAAAATTAATTCAATAAAAATTTTATAAAAAGTAATTGCTGAGTTTAATATTAGTGTGTCTAACATAAATTCTAAATAATTCTTAATAAATAAATTTATGATGGAAATATTTTTGTTTAATAAAACCTCACTTTTAATTAAATAGTAAAATACAATAGGTCTATAGGAATATTTTTACATATTTTTCTTTAAATACCTATAGTGTTAGAAATTGTGTTTTTAAAATATAAATAGAAATAAAAGAGTCCGCTATTATAAAACTTACCATTGTTATATTGTTAAATCAAAATATATAGTAATAAGCAATACTCTTGTTATTTTTTGAGTTGATTGTAATTATATACAACCCGATAATAATTGATTATTTATAACCTGAATGGAATTTTATTTAAAGGTGTATAAATTTTTAAATTATAGATTTTACTAATTAGGTATTACAAAACATGTAAAGAATCCAACATTTAGAATTTTTTTAGTGATTTGTGTTGAAAACTAAATAGTATATATATAAATATATAAATTAGAAAGCTGTATTAAGCATAATTTACTTTAGTTTTGGAATTAAAAAATTTGTCATAAAATGCAATTATTATTTATTTATACTCTTAAATTTTTTGAAAAATTCAAAAAATTAATTTTTGTTTAAATAACATATTTAATTAAAAAATTACAAATTAGTGTATGTTGCAATTAATATTTTTGCTGATTTCTTTGTTTTATATAAGGAATAAAAATTTAATAGTTATTTATAGCGTTAAATATAAAGAATCTGTTAATTTAATTAAATTATCCTGAAAATTAAATTTATTTTTAACTTTAACATATTGTATTCATTTTACAAGTTCTGATGAACATTAGATAAAGACTAACAAACTTTATTAAATATGTATTGAACAATTGATATAATTTTTTATCTTTGTTGAAAATTTTTTATCTATTATAATTTATTACACTATTCTGATATATTTATAAAAATAATTTGAATAAAATTTATTCAAGACTAATTTTATCAATCATATAGCTATAAATTAAATTTTTTTAAAATCCTAGTAATATTTAATTTAATTAATATATTTTAAATTAATATATATTATTAATTTTGATTTTGAAAAAGATTTAATCTGTGTAAAAAGTAATAAATTTAAAATCAACATTCAATATTTTATAATTTAAATATTAACCACTTGTTATAAAAAGTTGCATATTAAATTTTTCACTTGTCAAAAGCTTGAAAATTTATAAAAAAAATATTAAAAGATGACATTATGAACCAATGAATTTATATATCAAGTATTAATTTTATTACCTACTCTATGTTTCAAAAATCATCAAAATTAATTTGACTTGATATTATAAAACTTTATGGAATGTTTTTGTCATTGGTTATGATAACGTTTATAAATTAGATACAAAGTTTATGTTTCCTAATATAATTTTTAAATATTTTCATAATTATTATTATAAAATGTATATCTTGTCTCATTGAAAATATAAAAATCTTTCATAATATTTTAAATACATTTTTCTTGTTGTAATATATTAATGTAGATAAATTTCATTTTTTTTATATTCATACGTTAGAATTTTTAATCTTTAGATAATTAAATTAATAATAAAGTGGTAATAGATTAGCTTGTATCTTCTAGATTATTTAATCTAAATAACACAAAAAAATCTTGTGTCGATATTCTTTACTATTAAAACCAACTATTAAAAAAATTATTTACATGAAATATTTTATATCTAAAAAGTATAATTATAGTTATATTAAATTTAATTTAACAAGGTTTTAGATTAAAAAAATTATTTTTTATTATTATTTTTTAACACTTAAATGCAATCTTTGGTGTAAACTGACATCATCGAAAGTTTGTGTTCGGGAGAAATGATAGGTGTTATTGAATACTTTCAAAGAATTGGTATACTAATGAAGGTTTACATTTGCCAGGAGTGTTTTAATGTGTTCAATCTTGTTCATTATACAAGGAATAAAGATTGCTTTGCTTTTCGATGCATGACAATTGCGTATAATGCACGAAAAAAGTATTAAAGCATTTGTGAAAAATCTATTTTCGAACGTTATAGATTTTTTTTAAAAACAGGTCTAAAACTAATTTGGAAATGGACTTTATCACAGGCAAATGTGGACATAAGTCAAGAAATTGAAGTTTACGAAAAATTCTTAATTGATTTTTTTGATGATCTGCGTAACCAGTGTTTTACTTGTTTTCAGAGACATCCTATTTATTTAGGAGGCCCCGGCGTTATTTGTCAAATAGACGAAAGTTTATTTCGACATAAAACCAAAACATCATCATGACCATGCGACTGAAAATGAGATTTGGGTATTTGGTATCGTCTATACATCTTTTCAACCTTCCAAAATCTTTGTACAAGTTGTACCTAATCGCAAAGCAGAAACTTTGTTAACATTGATTAGGAAAGTATGTAAGGATGGTTCTATCATGCACAGTGATCAATGGTCAGCTTATAGGAATTTAGCTGCTGAAGGATTTTTACATGAAACTGTAAAA
>CAKKLC010002450.1:18794-36052 GCA_918559645.1 Ceratonova shasta | reverse complement strand
AATAGATTTAATTATTACTAATTATTTGTTTTTGTTTATAAACCATAGGTTAATTGATCGAAACAATCTATCCTTATATACTATATGAATTTTATATATTTAAATATATTTACTGATCTCTTATATAAATAAATGAATGTTTTCCTACACCAGATTTAATTATTACTAATTATTTGTTTTTGTTTATAAACCATAGGTTAATTGATCGAAACAATCTATCGTTATATACTATATGAATTTTATATATTTAAATATATTTACTACTTTCTTATATAAATAAATGAAAGTTATCCTAAAATAGATTTAATTATTACTAATTATTTGTTTTTGTTTATAAACCATAGGTTAATTGATCGAAAAAATCTATCGTTATATATTAAATGAATTTTATATATTTAAATATTTTTACTAATTAATTATATAAATGACTCAATGTTTTTCTACGATATTATTTATTCTAGTACAAAATTTTTTTAATGATATTCATAAAAAAATATAAACCATCAAATTTTTATATTTTTTAGTATCTAAAATTTTAGATTAAAATGTAAAAATATATAAGAATTTTTAAGATAAAAATTTGATTAATAACATCGTATAACTTATAATTTTTATAAATTTAACATTTTTTTCATACTAAGGTCAAGCATATACATTAAAATAACATTTTTGGAAAATGTTGAATATTTATTTTAAACAAATAAAAATAAAATCTGATTGATTGATTGATTTTTATTTCTGATCTTTGAAAAAAATAATCCTTACATACAAATATTCTGAACAAAATTTAAAAATTATAAGTTTTCTAAAGATTAGAATAATAAAATCTATCAAAACATTTTAATAAGGGTAAAAAAAGATACATTTAAAATTTTTTTATTTATTATTAAGTAATATTTAAGGAATATTTTAAATCTTCTAGATATGGTATTTTATGTTGAATTCAACTAATATTATTTTACGAAATCTCTGAAAGTAATCATTTAGCTTTTATGTTGATATTATTAATGGAATGATTATAATTTAAATATAAGATTATTTTTTTTAAAAATTTCACAAATATATTTGAAAATTTAATAATATTATAGTTAAAATGTAACAAAAGTTTGAATATTTGAATATAGAAATATTTCATTTTAAGTTTTTATAAGTTTAGTGTTTTACTAAAGGGTATATTTTGATGTAGTTAGATATAAATATAAATAGCTCATTGAAGTCATAGAAATTTAATTATTTAAAGCATGTTTTATTTTTAAAAAAATTAAGGAATAAAATATTTAAAAATTATTATAAATTAAGGCTTTAAAAACGTTGAAGGTTTTCATTTAACAATTTTGTACTGCTGTAGAAGCTGAATAAAAAACTTAGGATGTTGCTCCTTGATGATACATTTATGTTCTCTTATGAATATTTTTAATTTAGACCACAATAAATATATAATTTGCTTGTATACGGCTGAATATTTGTGGATTTACAATGTTGTAGGTGTGATTTATCAATCTTTTTCCTAATTGATTAAGTCTGAAAAAAGCGACAATATATTTACTACAATTATTTGTATTAATTATTTTGCCAGACAAAATATTTTTTTACTTCAAAGCTATAATTATATTTGTGTTTTCGAATTTCAACTGGTACTATAAGTGTTTATATAGTACAGCTTTTAACATTAGCTCGAAACCACTGCTCATTTATGAGTTTTCTAAACTTGAATTTTTGTTTGGAAAAAAAATTTGAATTATCTGTACAATTTTAAAGGAAATATTAGGATTTAAACTAGCAATTAGCTCACTTAATCAGCAATAAATTTGAATTTACCTTTATGAATGACACTGCAATATTTGCCAACCAAATTCTTTTTTATTCCCAATTTTTAGGCTATATTAATATAGGGACTTTGTTTAAATATTTATAAATGATATTATTAATAGTTTTAAAATCAAGCCTAGACCTTTCAAAGAAACTATTAAAATATATACTCATTGATATTTTATATTAGTTACTACATCGCCAAATAAATCATTATTTTGAAGCCAACACAACCTTATAGAAAAGAATATTCAAGGGCGTACACCCAGTACATATATTTTAGTTTGTTATGAGTCTTGTCTCAGCGATAAACTTATTCTGGATGAAATTTGTTGTCATAAAATGTTCTAAAAACTATCAGTTATTCTCAAATCTAGTATTTCATTGTATAATATGAGTTTATTTTCATCTTAAATACTCTGTTCCATTTCTTCATAGAATTTTAGAGGTATTTGTTTTAAAATTTAAAATACACTATAACTATCATGAACCCTAGAAAAATTAAATTTTATAAGTCTAATAAAATTCATATTTTGAAAAAGCAGCTTACTATAAATTTCATTGAGAGATGTAATTAAACCAATAATGATAAAATCAAATAATATTTTGTAGTTAAAAGATACAAAAAATAAAAATTAATTTATAAAATAAGGATATTAAAATTTAAAAACTTATTATAAATATTTGATGATAAAATTAATTTATTTCCTATTTTTTTAATTATCAGCGAGATGGCGCAGGGGGAGCGCGCTGGGCTCATAACCCAGAGGTCGATGGATCGAAACCATCTTTCGCTATAATTTTATAAATTAAAGAAAATAGAAATTTAAAAATAGAATATTCTTTTAAGTTGAAATTTTTAAATAGTATATGAATTTGATGACTAGAAATAATTAGATCATGCCATTTTTAACCCCAACTAAATAAAAAAAATTTAACAATTAACAAGATAAAAAAAAATAAAATTAATTAAATCAAATACAATTTGAAATCACCACGAATTTCTTTATCTTTAAACGTCCACTTATTCTAATAATTTTCTAATGAATTATCATGCACACATTTCATCTAAATTTCGTCTTGGTCCAATAACTTTCAATATTTTAAGTATATCTGAGGGTAAGAGGATCAACGAAGTTAACATTGAGATTAAAAGTATGTGGAATAAAACTAATTCTTGGATGATTTGAATAACCTCTATACTAGTGACTAAATATTACCCTACTATTTCTACAAAAACAATTAATTATTGGTAAAACAGTAGAAGCTGCCTTGTTTTCAACTAATTTTAAAAAAATTTTTTTAGCAGAACATAACTTCAAACAGCTATTCCAAAATCCCACTTTTCCAACTTCGGTGCTCTTTCCTGATGACATTTAGGTTAATGACTGAACAAACTTTCATCAATTTGTAATATGATACCTTTCCTTCCCAATAAATAGGAATATTATTATAATTATATATTTCAATATTTTTTTTGAGCTTCTCAAAAATTTTTGAATAGTATCTTTTGATTCAGTTATTTCCATTCGGATTTCTTTTTGCTTGTAATCGCATATCAATTTCAAACTAATTTTAGTAAGGGGCCCGGAATTATGCAAAAAAAAGTGAAAATATACAAATTATGGAAAAAATTGAAACAAAAATTATACAAGAAAATATACTTAAATTTTACTATTTTTAATCCTCTTCCTCTGTGATTTATTTCAACGACGAATTTGTGTTGTAATAAGATATGAAATAAGACATAACATTTTCTGCTGCAAAATTTCTATCATCCCTTAACATTCTTTTGATAATTGAAAAGTTCCTTTCTACTCCTATACAAGTTGAAGGGCAATTAAACAAATGAATATATATTGATAGGTCAATTTTTGTATGTTTTAACTTATAAATATCTTTGATATATCCTTCTTGAAGTCTTTTTGCAATATAACTTGACAAATCTATTGGGTCAAGTTCAAATCTTATTCTAACTAGTTTTTAACATGCATTATTTTAACAATAATTCTCCACTTTCTATTTCATTTATAATTCAAATTAAATTCTCATATGAATAATTTATCTCAACCAAATCATCAAAAATTTTTGGATTAAAGCATATAAGTTTGTCATTCCTCATAAAAATTCTATTATCTTCCATATTTTTTACTATAATCTGTATTTTAACTAAATATTTTGAATAGAATATAGCTGCACAAAGCCAACTACTCCATCTAGTCACAATAACATCTTGTATTTTACCTATTTTTTAGAAAAGGCGTCTATTCTGTAAATTGTTAACAGTTATTGATTTCATAGAACTAATTAAATTATCAACTCTGTAATAATGCCCTATAATCTGCCTCGAATAATAATGTACAATATGGGTAATACATAATATATGAAACAAGCTCTAAATATTTTCTTTAAAAAGGGTCCCAGCTTCTTTATATATCTTGCTGCATCAGTAATAAAGAGGATCATGTTAGAATATTCAATTAAATATTCTCTCAGACAGTTCATAATTTTTTCTGATACTATTGTGGAATTTATACTGAACTCTATTAAAAAAACCTATATTGAAAATATTTTTTTCGGATTTTTAATGGATGCAGCCATACTATAATGGTATTTTTTCTGATTTATGCATGATTCGTAGACTATTATGACATTTTTCTTCTTTTTAAGATTTTTTTTGCAGTTTTTCTGGCATATTCTTTGAATATATGTCTAAAATTATAAATTCTTATTATGGTCTCAGATGGCATTTGATCCAATTTGATCAAAAAATATATTAAACAGGATTTCTAAGCTTTTGCAACGGTATATCACATGAGTTTAGGGCTCGAGTGATATTTTCTAAAAAAGAACTTTTTGGGTTATTAAGGAATATTTAGGAATCATTTTTATTATCTTTAACTCGTTTTTTTGTACAATCTATGTGTTTTTTAGATTTTATATGGCTATCTACAACAGATTTTTTATCAGGACTCACCTCTACTGCTTATATATTACAATAAAAATTGCAATTTACAGATAGTGTGAATGGGTTCCTATGCTGTTGAATATATTTAAAGACTTTCCGTTCCTTTTGATAATTTTTGATTGTTTTCATGGTTAAATAATTTAGCATAATTTATAATGCACAAAAAAATGAAAATTATGCACAAAAAAATTTTTCATGCAAAATTATGCAATTTTTAAATTTTGTTCCTCCTCATTATAATAAATTATTGTAATTTGACTTTGAAATTTGATATAAATGAACCAATTTGTAAAGCAGTGTATTTTTTTATAGGACATACAGCTTTTTATCATACATCGTCATGCAAACACAATTAGAATTATGTATACAACCAAAATTCTTAGTGAAAGTAAAACAATTTGGACAAAATTTTTTTTTTTATTAAAATCCTAGTGATTGTAGAAATTTTAAAAGATATTGTTGTGTACCCAAAGGAAACGGAAGAATGTTCGATTAGTAGTAGGAAGTAGTCATAGTATAAAATATAAAGCCGCAAGGTCAAAATAATTTACTGATTTATTATGTAAAAACCTATAAGTTTTTCTACAAAATAATTAATTATTATCAATATTTTATGATTGTGTCATTATCAGAAGTTGACGGCCCAAAAAAATATTTAAAGATTTAATATTTAATTAATAATCCTTGAAATTTTTTCTACAAAAGATTTAATTATTAATAATTATGTATGTTTGTTTTATAAATTATAGGTTTATTGATCTAAAAATTCTATCGTTATACTGTTATATAATATGAATTTGATAAATAGAAATTTAATAAATGTAAATATTTTTACTGATTCATTATTTAAATAAATCAATGTTTTTCTACGATATAATTTATAATAGTACAACAATTTTAAATTATGTTCATATATAAAGGTAAACCATCAAATTTTTATATTTTTTAGTATCTAAAATTTTAGACTAAAGTGTAAAAATAAATAAGGATTTTACAAGATAAAAATTTGATTAATCCCATAGTATCGCTTATAAGTTTTATAGAATTAATATTTTTTGTTCATACTAAGGTCAAACATATTCGTAAAAATAACATTTTTGGAAATTTTTTTTTAAACAAATAAAAATAAAATCTGATTGATTTATTAATTTTTATTTCTAATCGTTAAAAAAATGATTCTTACCTACAAATATTCTGAAAAAATAATTAAACATTATAAGTTGTACCAAGATTAGAATAATAACATTTTGATTAGCATAAATAAAGTTCCCTTCAAGCTTTTTCATAAATTTTTTTTTAAGTAATATTTATAGATGGTTTTAAATCTTGTAGGTATGGACTTTTATATTGAATTTCATAAAATATGATAATAAGCTTAGTATATTGTTATTTAAAAGAATCTTCATTTTAGTATATGAATACGACAAAAATAGTATTTTATAAATTCTTTCAAAGAAATTATTTATCTTTTATGTTGATATTATAATTGTAATTATTATAATTTAAATCGAACATTAATTGTTTAAAAAATTTCACATATATGTTTAAAAATTTAATATTTTTTTAGTTAAAATGTCACAAAAGTTTGAATATTTGAATATAGAAATATTTCAATTTGAGTTTTTATAAGTTTAGTGTCTTATTAAAGTGTATATTTTGATGTAGTTAGATATAAATATAAATAGCTCATGGCAGTTATAGCGATTTTATTTTTATAGCAATTTTTCATGTTAAAAAAATTGAGTAACAATAATATAAAAATAATTATAAATGAAGGCTTTAAAAACATTATAGGCTTTTATTTTTTGATGTTTACTGCCTTAAAAGCTAAATCAAAAACTTAGGATGTTGGTCCTGAGTGATACCTTAATTTTTCTTATGAATATCTTTAATGTAGACCACAATAAATAAATACTTTGCTTGTGCACGGCTCAATTTTGCGGATTTACAATGTTGTAGGTGTAATTTATCATTTTTTTCCAAATTGATTAAGTCTAAAAAAAGTGCTAATATATGCTCTATAATTGACAGTATAAATTATTTTGCCAGACAACACATTTTTTTTACTTCAAAGCTATAATTATATTTGTGTTTTCGATTTTCAACTGGTACTATAAGTGTTTATATAGTACAGCTTTTAACATTAGCTCAAAACCACTGCTCATTTATGAGTTTTCTAAACTTAAATTTTTGTTTGAAAAAAAAATTTCAATTATTTTTACAATTTTAAACGAAATATTAGGATTTAAATTAGTAATTAGTTTTTATTAAACATCAATAAATTTTAATATACCTTTACCATTGACACTGCAATATTTGCCAACCATCTTTTTTATTCCCAATTTTTAGGCTATATTAATATAGGGGATTTTGTTGAAATATTTATAAATGATATTATTAATAGTTTTGAAATCAAGCCTAGATCCTTCAAATAAACTATTTAAATATATACTCATTGATATTTTATATTAGTTACTACATCGCCAAATAAATCATTCTTTTAAAGCTAACCCAACCTAATATACAAGATTATTCAAGGGCGTGCACCCAGTACATATATTTTCGTTTTTTATGAGTCTTGTCTCATCAAGAAACTTATTCTGGATAAAATTATTTGTCATAAAATGTTCTAAAAAACTATCAGTTATTCTCAAATCTATTATTTAATTGTATAATATGATTTTATTTTTATCTAAAATACTCTTTTCCCTTTCTTCATAGCATTTGAGAGGTATTTGTTTTAAAATTTAAAATGCACTATAACCATCATGAACCCTAGAAAAATTAAATTTTATAAGTCTAATTAAATTGATATTTTGAAAAAGCAGCTTACTACAAATTTCATTCTGAGATGTAATTAAACCAATAATGATAAAATCAAATAATATTTTGTCGTTAAAAGATTCAAAAAATTAACATTAATTTATTGAATAAGGATATAGAAATTTAAAAAATTAGTATAAATATTTTATAAAAACAAATTTATTTACTATTTTTTTTTATTATCAGCGAGATGGCGCAGGGGGAGCGCGCTGTGCTCATAACCCAGAGGTCGATGGATCGAAACCATCTTTTGCTATAATTTTATAAATTAAAAGAAACTAGAAAAATAAAATTAGAATAATAATTTAAGTTGAAATTTTAATATATTATATGAATTTGATGGCTGGAAATAAATAGATCATGCGTTTATTCCCCATAGCTATTTAATGCGGTTTTTTCCCCGACTAACAAAAATTAATTAACTCAATTACTTTTTGAAATAACCACGAATTTCTTTATCTTTTAACGTCCACTCATAAAAATAATTTTCTAATGCCTTACCATGCACACCTTTCATCTTTTTGCACCTTAATTTGGTCTTGGTCCAATAACTTTTAATATTTTAAGTATATCTGAGGGTAACATGATCAACGAAGTTAGCACAGATTAACAGTGTGAGGAACGAAACCTATTCTTGGGCGGGTTGAATAACCTCTCTACTTGTGACTAACAACTTCTCCTACTATTTCTACAAAAAGAATTAATTAATGGCAATAAAGTAGAAGCTGGCTTATTTTAAACTAATTTCAAAAAAATTTTAGCAGGAACATTACTTTAATCAGCAATTCTAAAAAAGTTTTTTTTTTAACCTTAGAGCTCTACCCTGATGATATTTAGGCTTATGACTGAACAAACCTTGATCAATTTGGCATATGATACCATTCCTTCCCAATAAAATAGGAATATTATTATAATAATAAACTTCAATATTTTTTCGGAGCTTTTCAAAAATTTTACAAATAGTAACTTTTGATTCCTTTATTTCCATTACAATTTCTTTTTGCTTGTAATAGCACATCCATTTCCAAACTATTATAATAAATGATTGTAATTTAATAATTCAATTTTGATATGAATGAACCAATATGTAAAGCAGTGTATATTTTTTAAAACTTACAGCTTTTAATGATATATCGCAATGTAAAAAAATCTGAATTACGAATATAATCAAAATTATTAGTGAAAGTAAAAAAATTTGGACAAAAGTGATTATTTTATAAAAAAGCTTAGTGATTGTAGAAATTCTACAATATATTCTAATGTACCCGATAGATACTGATAAGTGTTTGATTAGTAGTAGGAAGTAGTTATGGTATAAAATATAAAGCCGCATGGTCAAAATTATTTACTGATTCATTATGTAAAACCTATAAGTTTTTCTACAAAATAATTAATTATTATCAATATTTTATGATTGTGTAATTATCAGAAATTGAATGCCCAACAAAAATATTTAAAGATTCAATATATAATTAAAAAGACTTGAAATTTTTTCGACAATAGATTTAATTATTAATAATTATTTGTGTTTGTTTTATTAAATATAGGTTTATTGATAGAAACAATCTATAGATAAATTTGTTATATACTATATGAATTTGATAAATTTAAACCCATTTACTGATTTATTATATAAAAACATGAAAGTTTTCCTACAATAGATTTAATTATTAATAATCATGTATGTTTGTTCTATAAAATATACGTTTATTGATAGAATCAATCTATCGCTAGATTGTTATATAATATGAATTTGATATATTTACTGATTTATTATATAAACACATGAAATTTTTCCTACAATAGATTTAATTATTACTAATTATGTGTATTTTTTTTTATAAATCATATATCCGTTGTTGGAAAAAATTTATCGTTAGATTGTTATATACTATATGAATTTGATAAATGTAAATATTTTAACTAATTAATTATATAAATAACTCAATTTTTTTCTACGATATAATTTATTATAGTACAAAATTTTTTTAGTCATATTAATTAATAAAGATAAACCATCAATTTTTTATATTTTTTAGTATCTAAAATTTTAGTTCATAATCTAAAAATAAATAAGGGTTTTACAAGATAAAAATTTAATTAATCCCAACGTATAGCTTATAATTTTTATACAATTAACATTTTTTGTTCATACTAAGGTCAAGCATATTCGTGAAAATAACATTTTTGAAAAATTTTGTATATTTTTTTTTTGAACAAATAAAATTAAAATCTGATTGATTTTTATTTCTAATCGTAAAAAAAATGATTCTTACCTACAAATATTCTAATAAAAATAATTAAACCTTATAAGTTGTACCAAGATTAGAATAATAAAATCTATAATAAAATTTTGATAAGCATAAATAAAGTTCCCTTCAAGTTTTCTATAAATTTATTTTTAAGTAATATTTATAGATGGTTTTAAATCTTGTAGGTATGGAATTTTATATTGAATTCCATCAAATATGATAATAAGCTTAGTATATTGTTATTTAAAAGAATCTTCATTTTAGTATATGAACACTACAAAAATATTATTTTATAAATTCTCTCAAAAAAATTATTATTTTATGTTGATATTATAAATGGAATCATTATAATTTAAATTTAACATTAATTGTTTAAAAAATTTCACACAAATATTTAATAAACGGTATATTTTGCTGAAGATCTATAACTATGTATATTTAAGTTTTATAAATTTAATAAAATTTATAATTTGGAAAACCAAATTAGTTCAAATTTTATATTGAGATATAATTAAACCAATAATGATAAAATCAAATAATATATAGTCTTATAAAGATTGGAAAAATTGACATTTATTTATAAAATAAGAATTATAAAACTTATTATATATAAGTATATCATTGATGATAAAATAAATTTATTTCCTATTTTTTTTATTATCAGCGAGATGGCGCAGGGGGAGCGCGCTGGGCTCATAACCCAGAGGTCGATGGATCGAAACCATCTTTCGCTATAATTTTATAAATTAAAAGAAACTAGAAAATTAAAATAAAAAATATTCTTTTAAGTTGAAATTTTAAAATAGTATATGAATTTGATGACTGAAAATAAATGGATCATGCGATTTTCCCCCATAGCTATTAAACGCGGTTTTTTCCACAGACTAAAAAAAATTAATCAACTCAATTACTTTTAAAAATCACCGAAAATTTCTTTATCATTAAACGTCCACTCATTCAAATAATTTTCTAATTCATTACCATGCACACCTTTCATCTTTTTGCACCTTAATTTGGTCTTGGACACATAACTTTAAATATTTAGAGTATATCTGAGGGTAACAGGATCAACAAAGTTAGCACAGAATTACAGTGTGAGAGACAAAACTCATTCTTGAACGGGTTGAATAACCTCAATACTGGTGACTAACAACTTCTCCTACTATTTCTATAACAAGAATTAATTAATGGCAATAAAGTAGAAGCAGGCTTATTTTTATCTTATTTCAAAAAAACTTTAGTAGGGATATTACTCTAATCAGATATTCCAAAACCCTATTTTTCCAACTTTAGAGCTTTTCCCGGATGAAATTTATGCTTATGATTGAACAACCCTTTATCAATTTGGCATATGATACCATTCTTTCCCAATAAAATAGGAATATTATTATAATAATAAACTTCAATATTTATAAAGGAGCTTTTCAAAAATTTGTTGAATAGTAACTTTTGATTCCTTTATTTCCATTTGAATTTCTTTTTGATTGTGATGGCACATCCATTTCCAAACTATTAAACTAAATGATTGTAATTAACTTTCAAATTTGATATAAATGAACCAATTTGTAATGTAGTGTATTTTTTTATTAGACATACAGCTTTTAATCATATATCGCCATGTAAAACAATCTGAATTACGTATATAACCAAACTTCTTATTGGGTGTAAACAAATTTGTACAAAAGTGATGATTTTAAAAAAAAGCCTAGAGATTGTAAAAATTTTACAAGATATTCTTACGTACCCGATAGAAAACGGTAGAATGTTAGATTAGTAGGAAGTAGTTATTACATAAATTAAAAAGCCGCATGGTCAAAATAATTTACTGATTTATTATGTAAAAATCTTCAAGTTTTTCTTCAAAATCAATAATTGTTATCAATATTTGATATTGTGTCAATATCAGAAGATGACGGCCCAAAAAAATATTTACAGATTCAATATCTATTTAAAAATACTTCAAATTTTTCCTACAATAGATTTAATTATTACTAATTATGTGTTTTTTTTATTATTCATAGATCCGTTGTTCGAAAAAATTTATAGCTAGATTGTTATATAAAATATGAATTAGATAAATGTAAACACATTTACTGATTTATTATATAAACACATGAAAATTTTTCTACAATAGATTTAATTATTAATAATTATTTGTATTTGTTTTATTAAATATAGGGTTATTGATAGAAACAATCTATCGTTAAATTTTTATACACTATATGAATTTGATATATTTAAATATATTTACTGATTTATTATATTAACACATATATGTTTTCCTACAAAAGATTTAATTATTAATAATTATGTATGTTTGTTTTATAAATTATAGGTTTATTGATCGAAAAAATCTATCGTTAATTTGTTATATAATATGAATTTGATAAATGTAAACATATTTACTAATTTAATTTATAAATACATGAAATTTTTCCTACAATAGATTAAATTATTACTAATTATGTGTGTTTTTTTTATAAATCATAGATCCGTTGTTTGAAAAAGTTTATCGTTAGATTGTTATATAATATGAATTTGATAAATGTAAACATATTTACTAATTAATTATACAAATAACTCAATTTTTTTTCTACGATACTATTTATTATAGTACAAAATTTTTTAATTATATTCATTAATAAAGATAAACCATCAATTTTTTATATTTTTTAGTATCTAAAATTTTGGTTCAAAATCTAAAAATATATAAGGGTTTTACAAGATAAAAATTTGATTAATCCCATCGTATAGCTTATAATTTTTATGCAATTATCATTTTTTGTTCATACTAAGGTCAAGCATATTAGTGAAAATAACATTTTTGGAAAATTTTGAATATTTATTTTAAACAAATAAAATTAAAATCTGATTGATTTTTATTTCTAATCGTTAAAAAAATGATTTTTACTTACAAATATTCTAATAAAAATAATTAAACCTTATAAGTTGTAACAAGATTAGAATAATAAAATCTATAATAAAATTTTGATAAGCATAAATAAAGTTCCCTTCAAGCTTTTTCATAAATTTATTTTTATGTAATACTTATCTATGGTTTTAAATCTTGAAGGTATGGAATTTTGTATTGAATTCCATCAAATATGATAATAAGCTTAGTATATTGTTATTTAAAAGAATCTTCATTTTAGTATACGAAAACTACAAAAATATTATTTTATAAATTCTCTCAAAAAAATTATTATTTTATGTTGATATTATAAATGGAATCATTATAATTTAAATGTAACATTAATTGTTTAAAAAATTTCACATATATGTTTAAAAATTTAATATTGTTTTAGTTAAAATGTAACAAAAGTTTAAATATTTTGATATAGAAATATTTCAATTTGAATTTTTATAAGTTAAGTGCCTTATTAAAGGGTATATTTTGTTGTAATTAGATATAAATGTAAATAGCTCATGGCAGTTATAACGATTTAATTTTTCATATCAAGTTTTATTTTAAAAAAAATTGATGAATAAAAATATAAAAAATAATTATAAATTAAGGCTTTAAAAACATTACAAGGTTTTTATTTTTTGATGTTTACTTCCGTAGAAGCTAAATTGTAAACTTAGGATGTTGGTTCTGGGTGATACCTTAATATTTCTTATGAATATCTTTAATATAGACCACAATGAATAAATACTTTGCTTGTGCACGGCTGAATTTTGCGGATTCGCAATTTTGTAGGTGTGAATCATCATTTTTTTTTCCAAATTGATCAAGTCTGAAAAAAGCGCTAATAAATGCTCTATAATTGTCTGTAAACTTCATTTTGCCAGACAGTATATTTTTTTATTTGAAAGATATTATTATATTGGTGTTTTTTATTTTCAACTGGTACTATAAATGTTTATATAGTACAACTTTCAACTTTAGCTAAAAACCACTGCCTATTTATTATTTTTCTAAGGTTAAGATTTTGTTTGAAAACAAAAATTTTAATTATCTCTACAATTTTAAGGGAAACATTAGGATTCAAACTAGCAATTAGCTCATTAAAACAGCAATAAATTTGAATATACCTTTATGAATTACACTGCAATATTTGTCAACTATATTCTTTTTTATTCCCAATTTTTAGGCTATATTAATATAGGGAACTTTATTTAAATATTTATAAATGATCTTTATAATAGTTTTGAAATCAAGCATGGATCCTTCAAAACAACTATTTAAATATATACTCATTGATATTTTACATGAGTGACTGAATCGCCAAATAAATCAATATTTGGAAGCTAACCGAACCTTATATACTAGATTCTTCAAAGGCGTGCACCCAGTACATATATATTTGTTTTTTTATGATTCTTATCTCAGCAAGAAATTTATTCTGGATGAAATTGTTTGTCATAAAATGTTCTAAAAAACTATCAGTTATTCTCAATTCTATTATTTATATGTATATTATGAGTTTATTTTCATCTACAATACTCTCTGTTCCCTTTCTTCATAACATTTGAGAGGTATTTGTTGTAAAATTAAAAATGCACTTAAACTTTCATGAACCCTAGAAAAATTAAATTTTATAAGTCTAATAAATTAATATTTCGAAAAAGCAACTTACTAAAAATTTCATAGAGAGATGAAATTAAACCATTAATGATAAAATCAAATAATATTTTTTCTTTAAAAGATTCAAAAAATTAAGATTAATTTATAAAATAAGGATATTTAAATTTAAAAACTTATTATAAATATTTTTTGATAACAAATTTATTAAATATTTTGTCAATTATCAGCGAGATGGCGCAGGGGGAGCGCGCTGGGCTCATAACCCAGAGGTCGATGGATCGAAACCATCTTTCGCTATAATTTTATAAATTTAAAGAAAAAAAAATTGAAATAAAAAACATTTTTTTAAGTTGAAATTTTAAAATAGTATATGAATTTGATGACTGAAAATAAATGGATCATGCGATTTTTCCCCATAGCTATTTAATGCGGTTTTTCCCCCGACTAAAAAAAAATGTATCAACTCAATTACTTTTTGAAATCACCGAAAATTTCTTTATCATTTAAGGTCCACTCATTCAAATAATTTTCTAATTTATTACCATGCACACTTTTCATCTTTTTGCACCTTAATTTGGTCTTGGACACATAAATTTAAATATTTTGAGTATATCTGAGGGTAACAGGATCAACGAAGTTAGCACAGAATTACAGTGTGAGAAACAAAACTAATTCTTGAACGGGTTGAATAACCTCTTTACTGGTGACTAACAACTTCTCCTACTATTTCTATAACAAGAATTAATGGCAATAAAGTAGAAGCAGGCTTATTTTTAACTAATTTCAAAAAAATGTTAGTAGGGATATTACTCTAATCAGCTATTCCAAACCCCTATTTTACCAACTTTAGAGCTTTTCCCTGATGAAATTTATGCTTATGACTGAAACCCTTTATCAATTTGGCATATGATACCATTCTTTCCCAATAAAATAGGAATATTATTATAATAATAAACTTCAATAGTTTTTAGGAGCTTTTCAAAAATTTGTTGAATAGTAACTTTTTATTCCTTTATTTCCGTTTGAATTTCTTTTTGCTTGTGATGGCACATCCATTTCCAAACTATTAAATTTAATGATTGTAATTAACTTTCAAATTTGATATGAATGAACCAATTTGTAAAGTAGTGTATTTTTTTATTAGACATACAGCTTTTAATCATATATCGCCATTTAAAACAATCTGAATTACATATATAACCAAACTTCTTATTGGGTGTTAACAAATTTGTAAAAAAGTGTTGATTTTTAAAAAAGCCTAGTGATTGTAAAAATTTCACAAGATATTCTTACATACCCGATAGAAAACGGTAGAACGTTAGATTAGTAGTAGGAAGTAGTTATTACATAAATTAAAAAGCCTCATGGTCAAAATAATTTACTGATTCATTATGTAAAACCTATAAGTTTTTCTACAAAATAATTAATTATTATCAATATTTTATGATTGTGTAATTATCAGAAGTTGAATGCCCAACAAAAATATTTAAAAATTCAATATATAATTAAAAAGACTTCAAATTTTTTCGACAATAGATTTAATTATTAATAATTATGTGTGTTTTTTTATAAATCATTGATCCGTTGTTCGAAAAAATTTATCGTTAGATTGATATATAATATGAATTTGATAAATGTAAACATATTTACTAATTTAATTTATAAATACATAAAAGTTTTCCTACAATAGATTTCTTTATTACTAATTATGTATGTTTTTTTTATAAATCATAGATCCGTTGTTCGAAAAAATTTATCTTTAGATTGTTATATAATGTGAATTTGATAAATGTAAATATTTTTACTGATTAATTATATAAATAACTCAATGTTTTTCTACGATATAATTTATTATAGTTCAAAATTTTTTAATTATATTCATTTATAAAGATAAACCATCAATTTTTTATATTTTTTAGTATCTAAAATTTAGTTCAAAATCTAAAAATATATAAGGATTTTACAAGATAAAAATTTAATTAATTTCATCGTATAGCTTATAATTTTTATATTGTTAAACATCTTTTTTCATACTAAGGTAAGCATATTTGTGAAAATAAAATGTTAGGAAAATTTTGAATGTTTACATTAAACAAATAAAATTAAAATCTGATTAATTGGTTTTTATTTCTAATCGTTAAAAAAATGATTCTTACCTACAAATATTCTAATAAAAATAATTAAACCCTTTAAGTTTTACCAAGATTAGAATAATAAAATTTTGATAAGCATAAATAAAGTTCCTTTCAAGCTTTTTCATAAATTTATTTTTAAGTAATATTTATAGATGGTTTTAAATCTTGGATATATGTAATTTTATATTGAATTTCATCAAATATGATAATAAGCTTTGAATATTGTTATTTAAAAGAATCTTCATTTTAGTATATGAAAACTACAAAAATATTATTTTATAAATTCTTTTAAATAAATTATTTAGCTTTTATGTTGATATTATCAATGGAATTATTATAATTTAAATGTAACATTAATTGTTTAAAAAATTTCACACAAATATTTAATAAACGGTATATTTTGCTGAAGATCTATAACTATGTATATTTAAGTTTTATAAATTTAATAAAATTTATAATTTGGAAAACCAAATTAGTTCAAATTTTATATTGAGATATAATTAAACCAATAATGATAAAATCAAATAATATATAGTCTTATAAAGATTGGAAAAATTGACATTTATTTATAAAATAAGAATTATAAAACTTATTATATATAAGTATATCATTGATGATAAAATAAATTTATTTCCTATTTTTTTTATTATCAGCGAGATGGCGCAGGGGGAGCGCGCTGGGCTCATAACCCAGAGGTCGATGGATCGAAACCATCTTTCGCTATAATTTTATAAATAAATATT
>CAKKLC010002450.1:0-18768 GCA_918559645.1 Ceratonova shasta | reverse complement strand
ATTTATTGTAAATATATATATTAATATTTTATTTCCTGAAACTCATAATATTTTCAAATATGTATTAAACTTATTGTAATAAAAACTCATAAATAAGTTAATAGAAAAATATTCTCATTAATATTTTTGCATATTCTTAATAATTATCTTTAAACTATTTTTATGAAATTTATAGGTATGATTTATAAAGTCTTCAATTATTTCATATAAATAGCTTAAAGCAATTTATGTATACTAAATTAATAATTTTAAAGAGCTTGATTTTTTATATATAATATCACACATATTTTTAATTTATGAATCATCATATAAAGATAAGTTTCATAATTGTTCAAGATATCAAATAAATATTAATAATAAATTAAAAAATTAAACTTGTATTTGGATTTGTTAGACCTAGTATAGATTTGGCCAAATAATCTACATATTAAATATTATAGAAGACTTAAGAATTAAATAGGTAACTAAGAATGAATTATTTATAACAATTTTTTGATGATGAACAAAAATAAATAATAACTATTATTTTATCAAGTATTATGTAACCTTATAATTATTATGATTCTATAAAAGTTTTAAATGATTTAGAACTAATGTTTGAAATATAGTAACAAAAAAATGATAATGAAACTTAAAGTTTTATAAAATAATATGAATATTCAATATAAATTATTTTGTCTTTTATTTAGTGATTAGAAAGATTCTGCAAAAATTAATGAGTTTCAGATCTATCTTTGTGCAATGAAATACAAACTCTTTTAAATTACTATATATAACTCAAAATTATCAAATTGTTGCAAATATATATTAATATATCTACAAATAATATTATTAACTGAATCGAATGTGCCAATACAGGAAAAAAAATCTTATCTTTTGAATTTATGAGCAAGAAGATTAATTTAACTCATTCTGAAAGTAAGCAATCACCAGATCAATATTGACAGTGTAAACAATACATAAACCATTTATTGTTATATGAAGAATGAATTAATTCCAATTATTATAAGGCTGTTTGAACTATATGATACATATTGTATTTACATAATTTTTCTTTCTTTAATTGAATTAAATGTATTGGTTTTAAATGTAAGGATAATAGAACAGTTATATTTTAATTATTTAGCAATTTTTTGTATTGTGATTTAAATATCTAGGAATCAGCATACATTTATAAAAAATTATTTTAAGTTTAAAAATAATCCCGAATATATAAAATCACCATTTTTTTAAATAGATGGAATAAATTAAATTATATAAATGATTTATAATAGTCTTAGATATTTTTGAGAGAAATATAAACGGGACTTTTTAAGAATATTAAATTTTTAACATTTTTTAGTTCAAGATTTCAAAATTTATACAAGAGTATTATTTTTTTTATTTCCTACTTAAAATATGAAGATAATATGTAAAATAGTCATTTAAAAGTGAATTTAAAACCAAAATTTATAAATTAATATCATTTATAATATAAATATTATATCTATATTAAAAGAAGCTGTTCTCTAATTCTTTTAAAATGTGATAAGTAAAATTAGTTATAATACTATTCTTAAGTATAATAAGTTAGATTTTTTTTAGATTTAGATATTTTTTTAATAAAAGGTGAAAATTAATTTTTATAACATTATATATGGTATAAAGAATGAATATCAAATATTTTTTTATGTATGAAATAAAAATGCGAAAAAGTATACCCTAAAATTACGTATATAAGTGGGGCTTATACATAAAAATTAGAATTTTATTTAAAATTACAATGTTCAGCTTAAAAACGAGATTTTAGGTTAACTTATTATAATGAACAGTATATAAAATACTCTAGTTTTTATCCAAAATAATTTTTTATTATAATATTATTGTGTAAAAATTTATTCATAAGTTATATGTCTGTTTAAAAAAAATTTATTTATTAAATGTTTTTCAAAAGAATAAAGCATTTTTTATCTTAATATTGGTTATTTTTTAAAATCAACATAAATAATAACAATAATTTGTTAAATCATTATTTGATTGTTCAATAACCAGCCAGATAAATTAGTACATAGTTATTTAGAATAAAAAAAGTAATATACTATATTAATTGTATGTTTGTTTATTGAATCTTAATGCTATCAAAAATCGCTGGTATATAATTACCAAGAAATTATTACATTGTTCCATATCTTTAGATATCATAATGATTTTACTTATAAAACAAAAAATTGATTCAAAATTATTTATATATTTTTAAACTACATTTAGTGATAATCCAATTAAAGTATTCATGAACATTTAGATTTAAAATGAATATGGAAATATAATCTCTTCAAAACATTCTAATTTTTACTTAGAAAAATGTTATTCTATTTGCTAAAAAAGAATTAACTAATTTAAACTAATTTTGGATAATGATTTCCCAACTTTCTCAATAATCAAGTTTAAATATTTTGTATAAATATAAGATATTTTTATTAATAAAATTAATGATTGTTTTTTGTTATACTTTATTTCTTTGGAATTAATTTCTTTAAAGAATAAATATTGCTTTCATTAAGTAAAATCTACTTCTATTATTGCATGTAGTGGATAAAATGTTGGTAGAGGTAACTATAATATAGAAATCATTTTTTTTAAATTTTAATCTTTTTAATACGATCTAATTAGTAAATAACTAAAAATAATTATAATAATTATATTTGTATTTGGAGTTTATAATTACAAGTTTTAACTTTTTTTTAAATATAATTATCATCAAATTTAAAAGAATAACCAATAAGAGATTCTTAAAGCATATATTAAAAATTACGTAGATGTTAATTTTATATTATTTTTTAGAAAAAAATAATCACTGGTACAAAAATTACGAATTTATGTCATATTTAATCTTCTATAACCCAAAAAAGTAGTTATCAAATATATTCTTGTGACAACATACTAAATTTATATTTTTATTTGGTAATTTTAATATAAATACTTATATGTTGATAAAAAAAGTTTCTATCATCTAGGCCAGAGGTGGTCATACTACGGTCCGCGGGCTGCATCGGCTCTTTAGAGCATATTATGCAACCCGTATGCAGGTACATGTTGCGATCCTATGTCACTGAAATTTTTTTTTGTTTAGACAGAGTTGTCCATTTTCGCTATATTTACTACTTTAAAATAAGTTACCAAAGTAGTTTGTGCCCTCTCATTAGTGCTGGTCATTAATTTTTAACATCACTATTTAAAACTACGTTTTTGCGCAAGCGGAAGTAGCTCGTGTTTACAATTTACATTTCGAAAGGTTTCGTTAAAATTATAATTTAAAAGTGAACAGACGTTATTTAACCACGAATGCTGCCAAAAAAAGTCTGATTGAGGATAAATGTCGCATTTTTAATGGTAAATGGAGGGCTAAATAATGCTTCACGAGCGTTACGAGTAAAGGAGTCTTCTTGCTGTGCCGTGAGTGCGTGAATGTCTTCAAGGAGTACAACTTAAGAATACACTACCAAACAAAACATATGGATTTCGGGTACAATATTACGAATAAAGAGAGAAAAATAATTGTCAGGAGTTGGTTAACAATTTAAAGAAGTAGCAAACTGTTTTCACCAAGCAGTTTTCAATACAAGATGCTGCAACGGAAGCCAGTTTGGTGCTGTCCTACAAGATTGTGAAACAGAACAAGCCTTTTTCTGACGGTGAGTTCATCAAGGAATGCTTGACAGATGCAGCAAGCATTATGTGCCCAATAAAGAAAACAAAATTTGACAGCGTTTCTTTATCAAGGAGAACTGTAGTCAGGCGTGTTGACAAGATAAGTAACAATTTGATGGATCAACTTCAAGATTCAAGCAAAGACTTTTTTTGGTACTCTCTTGCGTTGGACGAAAGTACCGATGTACAGGACACAGCACAATTGTTGATATTTATACGGGGAATAAACACTCTTTTCGAGCTTACTGAAGAATTACTTAGTGTTGAGGCACTCAAAGACACAACCACAGGCAAAGATTTATTCATTGCTGTTGAGAACTGTGTTAAAAGAACTTGGTTAGTATGGAACAAGATGGCAAGTGTAACATCCAATGGAGCGCGTGCTTTGACTGAAAAAAACGTAGGTTTGGTAAAGTTGATGCATAATAAAATTAAAGAAAAACATTCTGAATATACATTCTTACCTCTACACTGTTTCATCCATTAGGAAAGTCTGTGTAAAGCTGGGTTGAATATAAAGCATATTATAGACCCAGTTGTTAGTGTGATAAACCTCATCAGAGCCAGGGCACTCAACCACAGGCAGTTCCAGGCACTGCTTGAAGATTTGGAAACTGAAAATTCTGATATTATCTACCACAGCAGTGTCCGCTGGCTGAGCCTAGGCAAAATCATTGAAGAAAGTGTAGGATCTCAACGAAAAAATATTTATGGTTATTAAGATGTAGGGCATTGATTGTGATTTTGTTACCAACATTGGTAATGGAGAGTGGAAGTCAGACTTTATGTTTGCCATTGTCAATTTTGAAAAGTTGAATGAACTGAACGTAAAACCTAAGAAGAATAGCTTGTTTGCACATAAAATGTATGTACATGTTATATCATTTTAGGCAAAACTCTCCCAGTTATCCAGGCAAGCAGGCAAAAACAGGTTTTTCCATTTCCTTTTGCTGAAAGAGAAAATCATTTCAGGTGAAATGGCTGACAAGTACAAGGCTTAGTTGGATGCCTTGGTTGTAGAATTTGAAAGAAGCTTCTAAGACTTCAAGAGCCTGGCACCACTCTTCAATATCCTAAGTTCGCCATTAAGTGCAAGAGCTGATTCAGGACCAGAGAATATATAGTTAGAGCTGCTTGATCTACAAGCAGATAATGACCTGCAAGAGAAGTTCAAATCAGTTCATCTGCTGGAGTTTTATGGATGTTTGCCAGCAGCAACTTTCCCACACCTAAAAAACTTTGCTGCCAAACTTTTGTCATTATTTGGATCCACATATATCTGTGAGCAAGCTTTTTCTTGTATGAAAAAAAACAAGTCTAAGAACAGATCGATGTTGACTGACTGCAATTTAAATGCAGTCATGCGAATCACAACCAGTAAGCTGGTTCTACAGTTCAAGAACATTATCAAAAATTGTGAATGGTTACATACTTTTCATTAATTATAACTGTACTATGTGATTAGCTTGCATGTACATATATGCACATTAAGTTCCTTATTCTTTACAATTATTATGACAAGTAACAATAAACTTTAATTGAAATAATTATGAATAGTAAAATCTTATTACCAAATTGCAAACTGTTTTAGTTCGTATTTAAAAATGTAATGTGCATGTGAAATGGTCACAAAATAGACTTAATAGAGTATGAATGTGAAATAAAATGACAAATACATTGTTATTATCACTAATTCATATTTTCATACGTTGTAAATTGTAATTGAAGTAGGTAAAATATATATTTATGCGACCCCCAATAACAATAAAGTTTTCAATGTAGCGCTCGGTATAAAAAGTTTGCCCACTCCTGATCTAGGCTAATGATGGACAGAGTACGACTTACGGAAAGTCAGCGAGCATGAATAGTTTATGGAGGTCATAATTACGGGTTAACAACCAAGGGTATAAATTAGACTCAACTTAGTATAATCATAGCTGCATAAACTATAGGTAAATTTAAAGCAGCCAAGTAATTTAGGTTTTATATAATACTAATTCAAAGCGTAGTAAAATTGAAAGCCCATCTTTGGCCAATTTAATCAAGTTAAAACTTACCAGATGACACTAATTGAGCTATTTTATTTTATTTTATTAATATCTTGTCTCTTTTTCTAGCTTTTTCATAAAACATTATACATTCATAAGCATTAAAAAATCTTAAACTAATAGGATAATGGAATATAAGAAACAAAAAGTTGATTTTAAGAGAATCCTTATTTAAAAAAGAATTGGTCAGAACTTACATTTTTACGAAATAAAATATTTAGTCAGTATTTCTTATTCATGATTAAATACTTAAGATATTTAAAAATTTTGATCTTGTGTGTCATTTAAATACAAAAAATTCAATAACTAAAAATGCTTTGATGAATGACACAGAACAAAGAAAAATTATGAAAACCTAAAAACACAATCTTTTCAACGATATGTGTTAAAAAGCAAAATATTGTTCAAAACTCTTCTACCCTGGTTGAATTTATAATATCTTATAAATTATATGAAATTATTAAACCTAAATAAAGAAGAGAAATTATAAAAGACAGTATGGTGAGTATGTGTAAGATTTTATTTACAAAAAAATTTTATTTTATTTTGTGAGCTAATTGTGAAAAGAGAAACAAGTCTAATCGAAGCTTCTGTATTATACTTGTTTATTCATATTAGGCAGTTTGTAAAAAACATTTAATTTTTTTACATGATTAGTAATTAAAGTACGAATCGAATTGAAAATAATCAATTTTTAATCTTTATTAGAGATGTTGAAACCAAATTTAATATTCTAAAGAATTAGCTTGTTTGCAATCGATAAAAGTAAAAATGATAGATAAAAACAATTTAACAATTTTTAAAACTTTAAAATTTAAATGCATCAATTTAAAATATATATTGTAACATTAGATATAGCTTCAAATATTGTTTTTATATGCTGAATATGAAGCTTTTTATTCTGAAATTAATTCCAATATTAATTTAGTATTTTATATTTAATATAGAGGGATGGTCTTTCTAAGACTAAAATTTATATTATTAATTTTTCAAGTTTCATAAAAACTAATTAATACGATTCGATTTCAAAACTAAATACACCTCAATTGTTATTTAAATATGAATGAAATTAATGCAGATAATTCTACCATATTCACAACACAAAAGTAAGTTGGTTGATTAATGGATATAAATTTAAAAGAGAAATTATAGAATTTCTTTAAGAATAAAACAAAAAAGCTCTCTTTTTCAAAACATTGAAGTAAAATATTGGTGAATTGATTTTGTATTTTTATAAATATGTTTCAAACACTTTTAAAAATTTAAATAAAAATTGCAAGATAAAAAACAGTTTTTATAGAAGATTTTAGGTTATCTAAAATAATTTTAAACTAAGGTTTTTGCATTTTTAAGTGCACTCCAAAGAATAATAAAGTCGCTATCTGTCATGAAAATCTATATCAGCGGTGAGTGAAAAAAAACTAAAAGAAATTATCTGAGGCGCTTAATAAAACTAAAACAAAATTTTTTACTATATCTGAAGATTTAAATTACATTGAATAAAAATTGGTACAAAATATCTGCAGAACCAAAGTTAGAAATTATTTAAATGCAGTAATCATCTAAAGCAATTGTTTTTAAAATCAACGAAGTATACTTTTATAAAGCACGGCCGAGAAGTGAATTTTTGGATCATTTTTAAGGTTTAAATATAATATTTGGACCATGAAATTTCTTAAAATTATAATCAAAAATCAATTAAATGTTGAATAGCTTTTCACACAAACGAAGGTTGATTCATAACAACTGAAATCGGATTTTTGCAAATATTATAGAAAATCCAAAATGATTCTATATATCTCACAGGCTTACTATGGAATAGGCTTTAAATAAAAGTTAAATAAAGTAAAAGATAATTTTTAACAATTATTTTTATTGATTTAATGATAACTTGAATATATTATTAAAAAAAAATATATTATTTCTATAATTAAGTCTATTCTCAATAATTTCTTTAAGTTTGTATCCTCATTTAAAATGTGCGTATATCAATAATTTAGGCAAAAAAAAATTAAATTTTTCTGTATTAAAGTAAATTTTACTATTAGATTTATGACATTTACATGTTTTCAGTTTAAATTAAACTGTAAGAACATTAGTAAGTAAATAACATAAAGATTTTTTTAAGAGCAGACTTCATTTTCTAAAAATGATATGCTTTTGTTTTTTTCAAATTAATAAATTTAAAATGAACTAGTTTTAATTTACTTAATCTTGTTCAAAATGAAAAATATCATATTAATTTTAAAGAAAGAGATGTAAAATAGTAGTTCTTTTAAAAATTATCTTCCTTTACTTTAGTTGTAAATAATAAACAAAATTTTGACTATGTTGTGTAGATAATTAATTTACACTTCAAATTAATAATGAATTTTCCCAGCAGTTTCTATATAACGTTAAATTAATCATTTAAAATTAAATTATTGCTAAATATTCTGTTCCAACTCTTAAGTATTTTCTTGGACTAAAAAAGTTTAATTTCAAATACTCGTAAATAGGCACTTGATTTGAACAAATAAAAAATTTTGTATATTTTTTTTTAAATTATTAATCACAATTATTTTTTCCTATTTTGAAGATTCAAAATTTAATGCATTTTGCAAAATAAATTCCCTAATTATTAGGATTCTTATATCTGGATTTATATACTCTTATTTTCAAAATAAGGAATGTTAGATTTCTCATTTGGTATAATAAAACCCTAGTCTTTATTTATAACTAAGCATAATATTTTATTCTTTCATCTATAAATTTATTTTTTGTATGGTTCAAAATCATAATCTTTGAAAATTTTTTATTGAATTATGATAAAATAATGAGCTCTATTTTTATACATAAATTTTTTTAAATTACATAATTTTATGGTATTTATAAAACCATAATTTAGTGTGTATAGTACACGATCTTGAAGAAAAAAATGTATTCACTTTTGTATTTTATTTACAAGAACATCAAAATGATATATTTGAAAAAAAATTAAAATATTGAAATAAGACTCTAATATAAATATTAAAGATAAATAAAATACTATTTATGATTTTTTTAATAATCAGAACATTCATTTTAAAAATCTTAAAATTAGGGAAATTATTATTTACAGCATGACTTATAAGTTGATTGCAAAAAGAGGATAAATATCTGTAGCAAGGTAATATTTTTATATATTTAGCCACACAGTATATTGCTACTTTTATCTTCTATCCATCAACTAATATCACATTCTTCCTCCTTTCTTCTACTCTATGTTCTTTATTCTCCTACGGAGAAATAATTTACTTTATAAAACCATTTATGATAAAATTAATTATTATAAATTTTCAGCTTATAAAGATCCTTGGAGCGTGTATAAAAAAAAGCCTCCTGGCGGTGGGTTTTAAATACATAGAAATATTAAGTTTTTTAGAAAATCAAAAATTATTTTAAATAAATATATTAAGCCAAGATTTAAGCATTCAATTAATTATTATTAGACAGAAATCCTTCCAATTTTAAAAATCACTTCATACGACGAAGTAGTCTGTTTCTTATTCAATAATGACCTTCACAAACCAATAAACTCTGTCCAGGTTGCCCTACTTGAATAAGCTTAGTTAGCTATTCACCCTCTAAATATAGAAAGAGGTTCAGATGCATAAACAAACCCTGCTCAAAATTACAAATCCTATTTTTTGTTAAGAGCTGGCACAATCTTCGAAATTTCAAATCTAAAAATTCCTAGGTAGTAAAACATTTTTTTTAATGTCTTAACAATTTATTGTATGAAGAAATCATGTCTGAAGTTTGAAGTGAATATGTAGGTTATCGTGTAAATTTATGCATGTCTAAGGAGGTGATGTGGTAATTATTTCGTGGAAAATCCGGTGCGCTTGGGTGGGAAAGGAATCTCTTGCCAGATAGACGAAAGACTTTTTAGGCAAAAATTAGAAAACTTGCTTGCAAGTGTGCCCAAAAATAAACTTTACGTTTGGAATCCCCGAAATTTCCAAAACATCAGGCAATATATATTTGCAGCTGATTTCCAACATGTCTGCCAAAATCTTGTTTCCAATTTTTTAAATCTTATGTAGTCTTGGAACCATCATTTAAAGCAACGAATGGCGGCAATATAATCGAATTGGTCCTTTCGGATATCTCTGTGAAACTATAAACCATACCCTGTATTTTTTTGATCCCCAATCTGGCGTCAACACACAGACAATTGAATCTACGTAAATCAGCTCAAAGTTACAAATTAAAAAGATGCATATGTTGTGTAGTGTTGTGATGCCTGATTTTCATATTTAATTGATGTGAAAAAGGAATATTGCAAAGGGAAACTTTCGCCAATTATTTACTCTGGTAAAAAATCATTATAATTAAATAATTTTTTAAGGGGGTTTTTTTAACATGAAATTATTATAAAAATTTTTAAATACGTGTTTTTAAATCTTTTTACAAGTAGCAGAGTAAAAAATTGAGGCTTTTATATACTTTTGGGTAATTTTAGACACCATTTTAGCCAGATTTTACTATAAATGTCTGTTTTAGAATTTAAAAATGTCATTTAGTATAAAACAAAATTATAAGATTTCAATTTCAAGGATTTTGGGTGAACAAACAGGTTTGTATTCTAAAAAAATATTTTTCTTGAACCTTGATAAGATAAGTTAATATCATATTAAAACTGATTTTTTATGAAAGGTTTTTTTCCTATTTTGCTTCTTCAGATTTAAGTTAAACATTGTTAATCATTTGTCTTTTAATACGGTATTTTTATACACTTTACAACAAATCTACTTGGAGAAGTTCCTTGAGAATTTTTATTTGCTTGAAAAGGAATATTAGTATGCACTTTCTCCAACAGCATTTGCACACAATGAAATAAAGAAATTACATTATTCTGCTCCTTTTGTTTAATTTTAAATCTCTGAATCGGATTCTACTAATAATTCTATTAGTGATTATGCCGTAACTCATTGAATCTTTTTCCATATTACATATATGAAGTAAATCTATTTAAATTTTTTACTGATTTTTAAAAAAAATTAATAGACTTAGGTTTTCTAGGAGTTTGGACCCAATTTTTCGTGGTTAAAGTTTCAGTTCAAAAGATATTTTTTTTCTAGGAAATTATTTGATACTATTTGCTATTAACTTCAAGATAAGAAATATTCCTTTCTGATGCAATTCTCATAACTTTATCAAAATAAGACATAATAAGACATATACTATCCTTTCTTGTTAGTACCACCTATTGATATATTTCATCCTCAACTTTAAACTAATATTCAGTCTTGCTTAAAGCTTAATCTGTTTTCAAACATATTTTTTATTAACTTTGTATTTGCAATCTGCCGCTCTATCAAAGAGAGGTTCAGTTTATAAGAGAATCTTTAATTTAATTGCAAGAAAAAAACAATTTTCTTCTTATTATCTTTAATTTTACTACTATTAGATGGATATTATAATAAAATAAAATTTTATACAATAAATAGATAATAGAAATTTTATTGTATGCTTTAAATAATGTTTATTATATTAAAGACTAAAAATGACAAGTTTCATTAATACCTATTAAATTTTAGTACTCAAAAATTTAGATTTTTGAAAATATTTTAGTTTTTATAGTCTTATTTAAAAAATTTTATTACCTAAAGTTTTTACAAGAAAATAAAATTTGGTTTAAGTTTAAAAAAAGCATCAAAAACATGTCAAAGTTAAAAAAAGCGCCAAGAAATAAATTTTAATTTTAATTAAGAATTCCGTAAAAAAAATTATTTTTATGGTTCTATTTGCAAATAAATTTTGATTAGTAAAAAAAAGTGCCATATTGCTCATTTTTTAAAGTGATCCAAAATCTGTTATGTTATTTTGTTATTAAGCATTTATTTTTATATTTCGCATTTATAACCTTTTACGTAACATTAAATAGTTCTTTATGTATTTTTTATGTAAAAACACTGATTTTGAGAAAAATTTTATAATGAAACTGTTTTTTTGTGAATTTTTGCGACATTAAAATACGATAGTTCATTATACATAAACAAAAATGTATCATTAATTATCAACTAATAAACCATTCCAAATATATTTTAAAGTTAATTCTATGTATAATTATGTTGAAAATTACCGGAAATCGTTCAATAAATATCTATTAAAATAATTATAGTATCTGAAATAAATGTTTTTATTCATTTATTAAAAAAAGTATCATTCAACACAAGATAAATACTCATTCTTTACAATTGAAGTACTAAAAATTTATTCATATTGTGCGAAAATAAAATTGTTAATACATTTGCTAAATATAATTAGATATTTAGAGATAAAAATAAAAGATAAAACATAATGTTTAAAAAAAATAAATCAATTCAAAAAATATGAATTAGATTTTTATCTAAAAATAATCGAATAGGTGATTTTTCTGTATTTTATTTTTGCATATATATATATCCATTTTTGGATGTTTTTTAATCTTTTAACTTGATTTTAATTTAATTATCTTATTTAATGTCCTTATTATAAATGTATTTATGATATGTTTATTCCTTAAAGTTGTTTAATAATTTTTAATTATTCAAATTAACAAAATTATTCTAGATAGCTTTATATCTACAGTAAACCCCCTCTAATTTTCGTTTTTTTTATTAATAATTTATTATAAAAAAAAATTCTCTAATTTTCGTTTTTTTTGGATGCCGAAAAATGAAATGTCGAAAAACAGACTTAGTTTCCACGAAAAACAAGAAATTAAAAAATATTTTGAAAATAAAAAATCCTCCTTTGTACGTGCTTTGGAAGTTTTTTCTTTCAAATTTTAGAAGAAAATAAGCGAGAAGACAGTAAAGAATATTATTGATAGCAGAAAAACTGTTTTAGAGGCGGTTGTAAATGGATACGGAGACTTTTATAAGATTCCTGTTAAAAAATTTAAAGAAGTAGATCAACTTTTTTCAGATTGGGCTTTCAAACATGAAAAAAAAGGCGGCTTTATATCGGAAGCTCTTTTATGGAAAAAGGCCAAAGAAATTGCTAGCGAATTAAACATCTCTAATTTCAAAAATAGCCTAGGCTTTCTACATAGGTTTAAAAAGAGGCATAACTTTTTTGTTAATTCCATTCACGGTGAAAGTTTTGAAGTAAAAAATGAATCTTGGGATCAGAAAGAAAAGAATTTTTTGATATTGGTTGAGAGTTAAATTAAAGAATACGACCCTGAAAATATTTACAACGCAGACGAAACCAGTCTTTTTTACAAACAAATACCCACACGGACTATCTGCAGTCAAACGAAAAAGGGCTTTAAAAATTTTAAAGATGGGGTATCTATCCTACTTTGTACAAATATGACGGGTTCTAAAAAACTAAAACCTATGTTAATTGAAAAATTCAAAACCCCACAATGTTTTAGACATTTTTAGGTTGAAAAATACGTTGACTTTAGGTACAACACAAAATCTTTGATGGACAGAACCATTTTTAATCTTTTTTTATCAGATTGGGATAATAAACTCGATAAAAACAAAAAAATTTGTTTGTTTCTTGACAATTTTTCAGGGCACAAAGTCATGACAACTTTAAAAAATATTGAAGTTATTTTTATCCCCCCAAAAAAAACATCAAAGCTTCAGCCTTTGAATGCTGTAATTATCAGGTCTTTTAAATCTCATTTTTATTCATACAAACTTAATGAAACATATAACCATATTGAAAATGGAATTCCCGTAAATGAAGCTTTTAAAAAAATAAAACTTTCGGATGTTATTTTATTTGTATCCTTAGCTGGGAAAGACTTAAAACAAAAAACAATTTAAAATTGTTTCAAATATAGTGGTTTTGAAATAAAACTTGAGAAGCTTTTTTTAAATTTCGACGAAAAGAGAGAAGAATACTATGATTTAATCAAAAAATTTGGAATTAGAGATCATGTTGATTTTGAAACGTATATAAATGACGATGATGAATTTAATATTTTACTAAATTTGACAGAAGAATAACCTCTACTCTCAAGCTGTGAATGTGAAAACATTAATGAGATTCATGAAGAAAAGGAGAAGGTCAGTTTTACAAAGTGTTATTCTGTTATTAAAAAAATTGAAAAATTTATCAAACAAGAAAAATTAGACTTGGAGGGAAAAGGTTACCTTTGTAAACTGAAAAAATCAATTCTAAAACAAGAAAATGCAAAAAAAGGAATCTGTTTTTTTTTCACAAAAAGATGAATTGAAATCAAAGTACTTTTTTAATTAAAAATTACCTCTAATTTACGTTTTTTTTCGCTGCTACTCAAAACGAAAATTAGAGAGGGTTTACTGTATTCATTTTTACAGTAAATAAAATGTTATATAATAAAATTATTGAAAAACAGTTTTTGTTCCGTTAAATATGACTCGTTTTAAATAATTTTCTCTTATAATTATTTTATTTTCCTGAATTAAATTTATATTCAACTAACTTAGTGGATTGAAAAAGTATTACCTAAATATTTTACATTTAAATGACTATATTTATGCGTTTCATACTGCCTTAATATAATTTAAAAAATTGAATTATATCAAAAATAAGGTAATTTTATAAATCATTAAACTTCAATTAAAACCTTAGATCTTATTATTTGTTTGTAATACAAAGTAGGCATCTTTTGATAACTGAATGACCTTTTATATATTTTTTACTTTGTAATATACACTAATTTATTAGGAAATGGCACCATAAGGATAATTTGTTTTACGAAATTGTTAATTTAATTAGAATTAAAATGTATTTCTTGGGACTTTTTAAACTGTTCAGTTTTTTGCCTTTTTTACTTGATCTGAAAATTTTATTTGTTCCTTTATAAATTTTTTTGTTGGTATTCATTTAAATTCTCAATATCAAATTTAAATGAAGCATTTATTTTATAGAAATTCTTTTTAAAGTTTCGACACATTTTTACTAGCAAATATTATTTATAATGATTAGTAGACTGTTAAAATATTACATTGTAATGACCTGAATAAATTTTAATTTGATTTTAAAACAAATTCATTTTATAATTCAATTATTTTTATATTTATAGGTATATAATCTGAAATAGCGTCGATAAATGTGAAATTTATTTAAAACTGAATTCTGAAAAAAAAATCTGTTCTCTATGATATATCTATGGGACTAAAAAGGTTATTTTATCTTCTATTTTTATTTCTTATGTTAACTTACAAAAGTTAAAATTATTCAATATAACTTTTTTTATTTCTTAAGATAATTATCTAACATAATTTTTTCATTATAAAAATGGTAAATTAATCTAATCTTATAACTTAGTTCTAATCAATTAAAATTAAATTATTTTAAAATAAATTTGTATAACTAATAAATTATTATATTTTAGAAATTATTTACTTTGTATTTAGATTATTCTTTGTATAATTTACTAATTAAAAAAATGACCATTATAATATAAATAAAAATATTATCATTAAAAGCAATATATATTCAAAAGAATAAAACAAGATGATGGTATAATGACACATTGTTTAATTATTTTAACATCTGGAGAATAAGAATGTTATAAAATGTTTTATTAAAAAGAACATTTTATATATTTTTAAATTATTTCGTTCCAAAGAAAAGATTTTTTAATATTAAGTAAATCTATGTCCATAAATATCTATGTAAATATTGAATTTTGAATGCTTATATCCTTTGACAACAATACAGTTTTTGAAGAAAGAAAGTATTGATAAAAATTGAAATAAATTAATAGATTTTTATTTGTTTTTAAATATTTTAAAATTATTTAAATTATAAAAGGTACTTATTTTCTTAACTTTTCGTAGCACTGGACAAGCTCCTTCTAATTTATGTTAATTTAAAACTATGAATTAACAAATTTATTTAAGCTTTTTAAAATAAATATTATAAATTTTATAAATAATTTTTGTTTTTGCTACATTTAATAAAAATTATGATACTCAATTAGTTATGACAACAAACTTCAATATTTTGATGTTATTTTTTTATCTTCGTTGATAACTCCTTATTTTTTTACAAACAAGGCCATCAAATGCACTAAAATAGAACTCTTTTTTATTCCATTTACAACTAAATATTTATAAAATATTGATTATATCCTTCGCCAATAAAAAATTTAACTTTTGTTTACTTATATTTATATAAAAAAAAACTCAGTTTTATTTTTAAAAATTTTTTTATTAAATTTCAATAAAAACTGGTTAAAATTATAATAAAAGAAGTAGAAAATTATTCTCCAAAACTATAAATTTATTGTGATTGACCATCTCAAGAAAAATTAATTTTTCTACTTAATATATTTAAAGGATAATTTATCATGAAATTATTAATTAGAAATTTTTAATTATGTTTTCATTCATTTTCTAACATATGGAATAAATATATTTTATCATAATTCCATTTTTTCAAGAAACCAAATTTTAATTAAAGTTCATTACATTATGAAATATATAAAAAAATAAAGAATATTATTTCAAAATTCCGTCCTGATCATTATGATTAGACTTGATTGAGTATTTATGATGATTATACTCTCTAAATTTTATCTTTTCAAGACAACATTATGAAGTCAATAACTTATCCAAGAGACTATAACTTGTGAAAATAGTAACCATCACTCATATACTAAATTTTGAATCTTACAATGTAGAAACATCATTAAAACCTTATTAAACGGGTTCATGGGAGTCATACATCGTTTTTAATATTAAAAATCGTTTTTAAACAAAAAATAAAAGCGTAAAAATATAAAAATGAATTTATTTTGAAGAGATAGCAGAAGATTAAACCGTTTTATTCTTTCTGTTTTGTATTCCAATTGAAATTAAATGATAAATTCTGAATATTGTGCCTGGGATATTCCTTTACGTTTTCTCAGTAGGTTTTTTAAATATCCTAGAGACCTTTAAATTATTGGGTATGGACTGTGGGATCATCCGGATCTACAAAATTGATAGAATGTTTGATATTCAAATGAAAAAAGCCTTTACTCTACCTGAATACTGCTTAATCAGAAAGTCATTGGTCAGTAATATTATTAGTACCAGGATGTATATGATCAAAAATGATAGTCTTCTAGATTTCAGCATTTCTATAAGCTACACAGTTAAAAAATGCCTTTTTTGGTCTCTTTTTCTATACGAACTACATACTACTGGCCATAAGTCATACAACCACAGTTTTACTTATTTTTAAAAATACACTTTCATATTTTTCAATTATTTTACTAGTTCCATCCATTTATAAACCTCCGAGCTTGTCACTTGTAACTACCGTAAAATCACAAATGCCTTTTCTCACGAGATCGGCAAACTTAGAGATGGTTTTTCTGTTGACCTGAAGCTTGTAGGCTGTGTCTTGGAAAGTATTTATTTTCATGTATTTATACATAATCATGAAAATATTCATTATTTTATTATTTGATCATTTGAAAAAGCTATTTTGTCGTAAGCTATACGAGAAGCAAAATTTAAACTTGAAGGACAAATTAAAGCCATAAAGTGATATTTTTGTTTTTATATTATTTAGTTTAGTGTCATTATTAAAGATTGGACAAAATATAGAATTATTCACCTGATAAATTTTCCCAAAAAAATATTTGAGTAATAATTATTATAAAAATTGTTTTCAAAGAACGTCTCTGAGAATGTTATTTGCTGTAAACCCACTTCTGTGTGAATATTTTAGCACATGGTAATTTCTTTTGTTTATTTACGCACCATATATTGGTATTCTTTTAAATTTTTCAAAAACGATATATAATATGAAAAGCTATGTATAACTGCCATGATCCATTAAGTTTTCAAGTTGTACAATCAATATAGCTAATAAGTAGGATGCCCCAAAAGTTGCATCAAATTTAATGAAAAATAGCAAAAAACTAAAAGGTTGAATATGTGTAAAAATTAGAAGATTTTTTTTAATTATTTTTCTCGTAAACATCGTCAAAATCGTATCTGTATTTTCTTCTGTTTTCTTGCTTTGGGTAAAAATTATAATAAATCCAAAAATATTATATAATATTCTCCCTATTGAAGTCTCGATCATTAGCTAATAATTTATTCAACATAGAAAAACTATGCTCAATTTGAATAGCCTTAGGTGGACATTTAATGATTTTACTATAATCCGTTTGAGAGGTAAACTCATTCTCTAGCACTACAATAAATTCGATGCTATTTTTATTCATGCAGTCTCTTTTATATATTAATATTCCAACGAGATATTCTGGGATCAATATACTATTAATTAATTCAAATCCGGACTTTATTTTCAAGTCAGATTATTTAAACATCTATGATATTAATCAAAAATGAATATGATGTTTCAATGGCTATCTAATTATTTTTTATTGATTTATAATTTAAATCATCATATGCTCACTGATATGATTTCCCTTTGGCATTGAATTTTTAAATATTTTTATCACAGCGGGAAGATTGTCTAAATAATATATGGCAGCTTGACCACCTACTAATTAAAACAAACGATGGTTTATCTATATCTACAAATTGGGATAATATACATTTGTTTTTATGTGTCAACATTTTAAATAGTTTTAATAAGAGTATTAAGATTTTTATTATCAGCCCTCAGACTCATGGCACAATAATGTATTAAATGGTGACCCGATAAAACCGCGCCGACAAAATCGCGAAGTATGTTTTCCGACAAAATCGCGTTAACAAAATCGCCCGACAAAATCGCGCTGCGATTTATATTTACCATTAGATTTACACGTACACATTATTATCTTAAATGAAAATTTATCTGTTACTTGTATAAGTAACAAGGATTCAATTATGCATTATATGCCTGTTTTTAATTAAGTCAGTTTTAATTAATGTAATATAGATTTATAATTTTTAAATTACCCTATGGAGATTATTAAATCACAAAAACGAAAACCACAACTGCTATACGAAGGTTATCGGTATAGAGTAGACAGGTAACTAACGGCGAACTGTCGTTTTGGAGGTGTGTTAAAAGAGAATGTGCTGGTAGACTGAAGAAAAAAACGGACGGCAGTATGGAAATAATA
>CAKKLC010002448.1:49887-69745 GCA_918559645.1 Ceratonova shasta | reverse complement strand
AAATTAAATTAAATTAAATTAAATAAAATTTAATGGAATTAAATGATTAATAAAAATTTTATTTAAAAACACCCATGCATATATAATTTAAATTAAATTTATTTTATTAGTCTCAATATATAATAAATTTGATAAAATTTTTTTATAAAGATAGAAAATTTAATTAATTCAGTTGAAAAATAACTCTTTTTAAAATAAATCTAATAAGTATACATAAAAATAAAAATTTCTACATATTTATATTTTTTTATTATTATTCAAATAAATATATATTAAAAAATTATAAATTAATTTATAATTTATAAATAAAAAATATTTTAAGATATTTAAAAATTCTATGTACAATTTTTGAACATAAAAAATGTTAATTTTGAATTAATAATAATTTTTAAATTTAAAAAAATTAATTTTTTTTGAAAATTAATATTAAAAATAAAAAATAAATATTTATTCAAAATTTTTAATAAAAAAATATAAATTTTGTAATATTTGATGATTAATTATTATTTTTTAAATTTATAATGATTATTAATCAAAATACCAAATTTTTTATATAATAAAAATAAAATAATTGATTAATATTATTTAAAATAAAATTAAAAAAAATTGGATGGAAAAAATAATTAAAAATATTTTTATATTTTATAAAAAGATGACATTTGATTATTCTGTCAAAATAATTTTAATTATTAAATAAGACATGTATTCATAGTAGTCTAAAATAAATATAAATAATTTTATTTTTTTTTATTTTAAATTTTATTATATATATAATCAAATTATAATAGAAAATATTTTAATATTTCAAAGGTAGTATATATTTATTAAAGTAAGAATCTTTAGATATTTATATTTCTTTTGAAATAAATAATATACATGATAACTAAAAAATAAAGCTTTTTTTTTATTACTTTTATTCTAAGAATTATGCTAAGCAAAAAAAAATAAAAATCTTAAATGTCCTAAATTAAGAACAAATTTTGAATCTGGGTTATAAATTACACATAGTCCAGTATTGGGTTAAAAATTACACAGTTTTTTTAATATAAAAACTTAATTAAATTAAAAAAAATAATATAAAAATGAATAACACAAAGATTGAAATAAATAATAATAAAGTATCAATATTGTCCATAAAAATATTATTTTTGAACATCCATTCTTGTAAATATTCTTATAATATGCAATCAGCCATTCCCATCGTATTTTTCATTCTTTTTTTATGTTTATTCCAGAGAGATTCTACATTTTGTGTATGGAAACCATTCACTGAATTCACAACATTAACTGAATGGTTAACAGTTTTTAATGTAATTTTAAAATCAAACAGACACCAATAACTTCTCCATTCATCACTCCAAAGAATTGTTTCATGTCTGCAAGTTTTGACTATTATTAAAATTAATGATTCACATGATCAATCAGAAACTAGCTTTACTAAATATTTTGCAAGTATGTAGCTCGTATCAGAAATTCCAAAGACCCATTTATCAGAATTTGATACTCTGCCAACATTATATTTTTGTTTATATTTAAACATGCTTTCGTCCACTTGGTATACTTTATTTCTTCCACCTAATCTTAATGGATTGGCAGAAAATTATTCAATGGCAACAAGTTTTAATTTTTTGTATATTTTCTGTACTGTCAGCTTGCTTAATTCAAAACTTTTAATTAAAGTGATTCGTGGTATTATAAACCCATTTGCAAATTACAATGTTAGCTTTGTAAAGAGAAATTGTTAATTCTTCTTCAAAAACTATTGATTCTAATGCTTATTCTGTTTTGGAAGAGCATGCATTTTTGTTTGTAACATAAAAGCTTCATTATTAACTGATTTGTTGTTTTTTGTCAATTTTAACAGATCACGACAACCACGACAATAAAAATATCCAATAAAATTCCTTTTGCTCTTTAGTTTTCGATTAATGCTGCTGTATTGTTGACATATTTGTAGAAAAAAAGCTAAATTAATTTCAGGTATGTTAATTTTTAACCCAGATCCAAATTTTGTTATGATTTTTTTATTTATTATTCAAATATATCCATAAATTGAATATTATAAATATAATACAAAAATTTAAATTTTTTTATATATTGACTTTTAAACTTATTTTTATGCATCATTTAATTACTCTTTATTAAGCATTATTATATAACATTTTATATAGGTTTATTGTATCCTATAATTTTACATTAATTAAAAATTTATTTTTTCATAATTTTATATGTATAATAATATCAAAAAATTATTAAAAAAATAAAGATGTTATTTAGCATAAGTATGAACCTAATAAGAAATTTTTATTTTTAATAAAATTTAGTTACATTAAAATAATTAATTGACTAAAAATTATAAAAATATCATTCATTCAAAAAAATAATTTCATAATAATATTTTTTCTAAGAATCATTTTCTTGGTTTAAAAGAATTTTATAAATGCACTTGTACAAATATTGTGTGTTTATGATTTAATTTGAATATACAATCAAATGATACGGATTTTAGACTTAATAAACGAAAAATTTAGTAATTATAAAAAAAATTAAGGTATTTATTATTCAACAAATAATTTTCATATTGTTGGCCACATATACATTTTTTTAGATTATAAATTGCTATATAAGAATGAATATTTTAAATTTTAAAAAATTTCTATTAAATAGGTTTTAATTATATTTGTATATATAGGGATTTTTTTATTTGAACTAATTAATATCATTTTTTGTACAAAAATTATTATCATCTTTATTAATTTTTAGAATGTTACCTAAGAATATATTTTATACAATTTTTATTAATTTTTTGTTCTAAATTAGATATACAATTAATATATATTTTAATAACTAACTTTAAATGCAACAAATTAAATATTTTTTTTATATTAAAACTAAGAATTTGGATCAAAAACTAACAAAAATATATTTATTTTTAAAAATTAAATTTAAATATTTGTCTAATATATCAGATATTTATTATTATAAAGAAAAAATATGGTATCATTAAATCTTCTACTCAAATTTATTGTATTTCTATTAATAAACCATGAATAAATTTAATCAATTTGATAAAATTAATTAAATTGAAATTTTAAATTTGGAATCAATTCATTTTTAGAAGATATCCACAGAAAATTGATTTGCAATACTTTTTAGATATCAATTCAGAGAGTTCTAAATGGTTTATTTGTTTCAAAACATCAAATATAAAAATTTATTGAATTTCTATATGATTTAAAGTTTATCTTTTTACAGAAATCCAAATTTAGGAGTATCATTTAGGCCTGTTTTCGATTTATGTAATTTTATTAGTCTTAAATCTACAAATTATCTTTCTTTATTATGATCTTGAAATCAATGCTTATTTTTTCACTTAGTATCAATTAAAAATCATATTTAATAATAATTTTATCTCATCCATCATATATAATGCATTTTTTAGTTATTTTATATGAATTTTTTTTATTTCAAAATAATAGAATTCAATATGGTTTTTAAATTAAATTTAATTTGTTATTATTTTTATCAAATCAACTAATTTATAATTATTTCATAGAAATGTTTTTTTATATCATAGCATATTTCTTAACTTTTAATTATTAACTAAAATTAATTAATATTTGTTGATAAACATTTAAAATAATTCAAATTTAAAGTTAATTTTATTAAGAATTTAGTCGTAAATAATCAATTTTCTCAAAAAATTATGAAGAATAATATATTTAATGATGTATAGAGTAAGAAATCAGATAGTTGCATATAATAAAATAATTATAGTAGTAATTGAAATTTTTTGATAAAATATTAATATTTAAATAGATATTAAAATCTTAATATTAATACGAATTTTAAAATTCTATTTTATAATATTTATTCCAGAATTAACAATAACTTAAATCTGGCTAATTTTGAACATAAAATAGTAATTAAAGTCTATATTAATAGTAAAAATGTAATGTAAGATTATTCATCAAATCCACTTTGTATGAAAAATTTAAAAGCATTGATAAATTTCTTATTTTATTGTTTTAAATATCAAATACTTACATTCTTTAATTATATATAATATTTGCTTTAAATTATTATAAATGAATCTATTTTATTAATTATATAGATCATAGGGTATTACATATTTATTTTATAGATCCAAATGAACGAAACCTTGGCAAATTAATGAATAAAACAATATTATCAAAAATAAGATATTATAATAGTTATTGAATACATTTTAAATAAGACTTGAAATATCTATTAGGTTTAAAATTATTATTATCAAAACCTGATTATGACGATATTTAGTAATATTATATTATATTTTTATCCAAGAGTAATTGATCCATTTTTTCAATGAATCTAGAAACGAACTGTTGTATAATTTTAAGTGATTCACCAAAATTATCATGTATTTCTTTAATTCAGGATGGTTATTGGATTTAAAAACTACCATGGATAGAAAAATTATTATTAGATATATTTTATTTTTTAAATGATTCAATTAAACTTAGCAACATTGAGATTTAATTAATATTTTTATTAAATTTACTATTTTATTTGTAACAAAATAAGACATATTTTACATCAAATATTAAAACTAAGAATGAAGAAAACTATTAAAAATTAACTATTTTTTGTAGTTTCTTAATCATATTGTTCAAAGTATGTAAGATTGATTTATGTGTCCAATTTTTTCACCATTTATTGTTAAATTTCTGTTAAACAACACAAAGAAATTCTCCTGTTTCCTATATAGAAATCTTAGAAATCACATTTAAGAAATTTAATATAACAAATATTTATAATCGGAACTTGTATTCCAAAAATAAAACATAACTTGGAAATAAATAATTCTTGTTAAAAGTTCTCTTATTAGTAACCTGATTTTATATATAAAATAAACAGAATTTTTTAATATAAAAATTAAAGTTAAATGTAATCCTTTAAAAAATTAAAAAATTATTTATTTTTAGCTTTAAAAAAAAATTTCCTTAAATTTTAAACTTTAGTTAACATCTTTACATGTTTTAATAATAATTTTAATAAAAAAAAATTAAATGGTATAGAAAACTAATATATATTTAGGAACCAAGAGTTTAATTTAATAATATAATTTATTTACAGCAACAATATTTAATATTAGGGAAGAGCTTTATTTTATTTTAGTTTAAATACAAAATATTTACTTTTTTGATATATTTATTCAATATTTTATTATAATATTGGCTAAAATACTTTCTGTTGAAAAATTTAAATAATATACAAATCAAAACAAATTTTGATTAGAATATTTAATGGTTTAAACTTTTTTCAATTACTGATACTACAAATTATATAATCTCAATTTTACAATAATTTAATAAAAAAATTAATTTTAATAATTATATACAGCAATGTCAATATTATATACAAACAAAATTATTTTAAGTTAATATTTCACTTTATTTTAAATTTTCTTTTCCAAAATGTACATATATTTGTAGTTTTTTGAAAATAAAATTAAATATCTTCCATTATCAACATTTTAATAATTCTTAACTTAATATATATATTTAGTTAAGAAATATAATAAAAATTCATTTATTTATATCAAATAATATTACTTTTATCGTAAAATATGTTGTATTTAATTATTTAAGATTTTATAATTAGAGAAAATATTTAAAGCAATAAGTACTAGATTTTAAATTTTATAAGATCCTTTAATTACGTATTAAAACCTAAAGGAATTACAATTTATTAAAAGTTGTTTTTAATAGATGTTTTTAATAGATGTTTTTACATTCCTATTTTTCAATTTAAATTTTATTTCAATATTTTAAAAAATAGTATCACTTTCAGGTATTGGAAACGATATAATTATTATTTATTTTTTTATTATCAGAAATACCTTTGTTAATTTTATCTAAGATAATAAATGTAAAGAATGTTTAAAATTATTATAATTGTATATCTTGCAAAAATTATTTAAACTGGTCCACTGTAGTATCCATTGGCTTTATTAGTTTATGGTTCTTTATAATTATCTTTTAATTTTCATTAAGAATAAAGTAGATTCTACCTAGTAGAATAATGGGTTCAAAGTATGATTAAATGATAATTTCTGCTACAATTGCAAGTTAAACCACTTGATACTTACCAATTTTATTGACTAAGGCAATCATTTTACGTCAATTTTTTTTTCTTGCTGATATTTTATTATTTAATACTTTACATGTATAATCACTTTGAAATAAATCAATTTTTATTGTATTAAGAAAATTAAGCAACGTAAAATAAGATAAAGTTTTTACTGTTTAATTAAGAGTGGTTTTCGAAATATTATCATAATATAATACTTAAAGTCAGTATTTTTTATTTGTATAAAAATAGTGGGTTATTTTAAGATTTTTACCTTGATCAACATCATAATAAAAAAAGGTCTAATGACCAAATTTACTTTAAATGAATAAATTTAAATAAGGAAAAGAAAAAAAATAATATTTTCTCAACTTAATGTGTGTATGAATCAAATTATTTTTTAAAAGGTTACAACAATGATTGAAATTATTTTTGTTTATAAAATAGCTAATAACAATAACCTATATTAGAAGGTACTTTCTAAAAGACTATATAGTACTGCAACAAAAATTTAAATTATAGACAAACTAATAAGAATAATTCTGTTATTTTATCTTCAATAAAATTAAAAACACTAATTGTTGGAATTGCATAAAACTTATTGACTCAATTTACTCAACGTATACAAAAACTTAAAATATTTGTTAGTGACGATAAAATAAAGTTATGATAGAACTATAAAAATTGATTAATAACTTCTATAATAGAAACAATGATAATAAATTTTATATTACTGGAAAGCTAATTTTTTTCAAAACGAGAAAAGTCAAATGATGCTCAAAAAATGTATAAATGAATCTTTAAATGCTTTTATTTCAAAAGTGTAAAGTATAACTACTGATAGGACTAAATATAATCAGCAAAATAAAGTATTTTCAAATATTTGTTAAGATCATAATGTTTTAATTATTCATTTTAAATGCTTTTATTTCAAAAATATAAAGTATAACTACTGATAGGACTAAATATGATAATAAAAATAAAGTATTTTTAGGTATTTTTGAAATCATAATTCTAATCATAATGTTTTAATTCTCTATTTTAAATGATTTTATTTCAAAATTATAAAGTATAACTACTGATAGGTCTGAAATATTATAATAAAAATCAAGTATTTTTAGGTATTTTTGAAATCATAATTCTAATCATAATGTTTAAATTATTCATTTTAAATGTTTTTATTTCAAAATTATAACTACTGATAGGACTAAATATGATAATAAAAATCAAGTATTTTTAGGTGTTTTTGAAATCATAATTCTAATCATAATGTTTAAATTATTCATTTTAAATGTTTTTATTTCAAAATTATAACTACTGATAGGACTAAATATGATAATAAAAATCAAGTATTTTTAGGTATTTTTGAAATCATAATTCTAATCATAATGTTTTAATTCTTCATTTTAAATTATTTTATTTCAAAAGTATAACTACTGATAGGACTGAAACATGATAATAAAAATAAAGTATTTTTAGGTATTTTTGAAATCATAATTCTAATCATAATGTTTAATTCTTCATTTTAAATTTCACTAGGTCATTTTAAAGCTGAATTATAAATATTTATATAATCAAGGTATATCATTCAGTTTTAAAAAAACAATACTATTCAATCTATGAATTTAGTAAACCAACAATTCAGAAAATTTCTGATTGAAGTAGAGAAAGATGATTCTGGCTTTTTTTAAAACACGAAATATGATTTAATTGCGACATTTATTTTAAAAGTTTTGGATATTAAAAGATAAAATAAAATATTTTTATTAAGAATGAAACAGAAAAATGGTCTGATTGCAAAATGTTAAAACATATTGTTTGGGCTAATTATTTTAAATATTTTACCAATTTTTTAAAAATTAAATAATAAATTGCAATAAAAGTATTGGGTTATAAATGAGAATTGTAGTTGCTTTAAATCACTTAAAACTCAGCTATTGATATTTTATAAGTACATAATGAAGAAAAATAATACTCAATACTTGTGTTTAAAATCAATCTTGCCAGTGAGTGAAAATAGAATCAAAGAATTTAGTAAGGTTTAAAATAAACCTAAATAAACATTTTAAACTAGGTTTTAAAATTTTTAGAATCTTCTTCAAGTCGCTTTATGTTATTTTTTGAATTTCATAAAATTGTAGATTCGATAATTTTATTTGAAGAAATGCATTCGCTAATTATTCAAATTCATTGCAGTGTTCATTTTAAGCGACTATTTGTAAATTTTATAAATCTAGATTTTTATAAATGATTGTCAAAGCTAAATTTTTAAACATGATTGCTCATATGCAATAAATTATAGCGATATTTACACCGTCTTATGTTTGGAGAAAAAAATTTATTATAATAAAATTTCTGAAAACTAAATTAGAATTTAATTACGCTATTTTCGCGTTATAACCCCTATTCTTTACTAAGCCTGAACTTAGTAGAGTGTTTTTCAGCAAGGTTTTTTTGCTCCCTTACTAAGCCCATACAATTTTTCCCCAATTTTATAAGTGAATATTTTTCGCGCACAAAAAATTTCGCAAAGTAAACGTGAACATACTAGTTACAATACGAGCTAGATGCTGTCAATTTTTCTACTAACATCTCTCTCTTGAAGGCTGCTGAGCAATTCTCAGTGAAAATTAGCCGAATGAAGCATAAAAGAAACCAAAGAAAAGAATTAGAGGAGAATCTAAAAAGCAATGAAAGGTAATCCAGCGTGTAAGAGCACCTAAATAGACTGCATTTAGAGCATATCTAATGACACAGATCTCATCACTGCGTAAAAAAGAACACCTAGTTTCAGGAACCTCAATTTAAGGAGAATCTCGTGCTCAACAAGTCCGAACAGAAAGTCGTGATTTCAAAAGATCCCAAATTGTATCTTCAAGTTCATGAAACACAAGAATGTTGTTCGCCGTTTTGTAATATCGATCGGTCAAAACCTTTTTGCAGATTTAGACAAAAAAATGGAGTTATTTGTTGAATTCGCATCTGAACATGACGATAATTACACGCTTGATCTGACTGCCAACATAGATGAAGTGCCAGTTTGTTTTGACATCACATCAAAATTTACAATGGATTTTTGAGTATCATTTGATGTCCAGATTGCAACAACAGGTGCAGATAAATCAATGTTGACCAAAGTTCTATGCGTTACAGCAAGTGCTGTAAAATTACCGGTATACATAATTTTTCGCCGTAAGACGATTCTAAAACGAAGATATTTCTCAATTTTATCATCACCGCGAAAGAAAAGTTATGTATGATTTTAACTAAACTTTACTTCGGCACGAGAAAGTATGGTTAAATCACATAAACTTAATCTTATATCGCAAATTTTTGCTCATGCTTGGTGCTGCTCCCGGACACAGAAAAAATGACTTGACAAACAAATTCCATGCAAATAGTACATTCATGGCCATTATACCAGGATTTTTGACAAATAAACTTTAAGTTCTCGACATCAGTGTGAACAAATCATTCAAATCTCGTCTCTGAAGCAAGTGTGAACAATGGATGTTTGACGGTTATAAGAAGTTCACAAATCAGAAAATATGAAGGGTGCTTGATTTGAAGAAGTCGCAAAATGGATTTATGAAGCTTTGGAAGAAGTTCCAGCGTCAACGATTGAAAATGGATTCAGAAAAACTACCGTCAACTTTTATAACGACAAAAATGAAGTTGACAAAAGCGAAGAAGAATTTAAATGCATGATTATGAGATGCTTGAGAATGAGGAGAGTGAGGATGGAACGTTGGAGATGAAAACATTCTCGAGAAATTGATCGACATTTTAACAGTTGAAGAAAACTTCTGCAGCAATGAAGAAGAATTTCATGAATAATTTTTTTATTTCCTTTACTAAGCCACTTTTCACTATAAAAAAACTTTTAAACTCTTCTAAGCTAAGGGCTTATAACGCAAAAGCAAAGTATATCATAAACACCTTTTTAGACTTTTTAAGTTGTTTAGTCATAGCTGAAACCTGATTTTGAATATAATATAAACAATTAAATAAACTCAATTTTTATAATCCTACCATGGATGAACGTTAGCAAAAAATTTAAATAAAACAATGAAATCTGAAGGTTAAATTGTATTATTTGTGTGTAATGCTGTAATTTATTATCAAATTATGATTTTAAGATTTAAAAAAAAAATCATTTTTTTTATAATACTGGCCTACCTCTTATTTTTTTTAACTTTTTGGCCTATTAAAATAAGCTTGAACATTAATGATTTATGTAATCCTATATTTAGAAAAACTAAAATTCAGGAGCTAAAGATTACATAATTATTACAGACACTTAATTAAAGAACTGAAAAACTCAAAATGTTTTGAATTAGATGTTCAAGAATATTTAGGATCTACCCCTAATAGGCGATCGAGATAAGAGAAACCATATAAAAATGATAAATAAACAATAAATAAATAAAAAAAAATATTCGACTTATTTAATCGAATTTTAAAATTGACAACAAATCACTAAATAAATCATTGTTTTTATTCAGCTGTTACCACATCAATTATAATAAAAAGCTTTCTCTTTGACAACTTTCTAACTATTTTCGAATTGTTATAGCTAGATTAAGCTTGCTATTGCAATTTTCGACATTTTGAGTTAGCACAACCGAACTTTACTAAACAAAGTTGCGTTTGTGACATATTTTATCATATATATCCTTCTTTAGTTAAATTGCTGTATGATTTCTATTCATCTGAATGAATATTTGATCCTTTCATTACTATTCTTTTAATATTATGGATTATTGTTTCTTTGCTTCTATCCCTAAATATTTCATTATATGCTCAAGCTGGATTGTAAGATGTATCAACAATACATAAAGCCTAAACCGCTGTCACCTGGTTTTTGCCTATATGACTATAAATCTTAAAATTTAACTTCGTGTCATCAACTTGTAAGATCGAGCCAGATCCACTCAGTTTAATTGCATTGTTTTCAAAATAAACAACAATTTTTTCAATTACGTGTTTAAGAATTTTAGTCCCAAAGTCTTCATTTATTTACACATATTTTACAATATCAGATTGCTGGGTAAAATTTGTATAGTAAAATAAATACTTATAAGTAGCTTGCCCGTAAAAAAATCAAAAGAAGACATAAATGACCCAGCTTTTGTATTTTTAAATTTATCTGCAAGAAAAAAGAACTTCTATTACATATCTCCTAGCATAGTGATCAATTACATAACTTTTTTCTTTTAGCACTATATAATTCTGTCAATTTTCACATTTAAATTCCCCAGTAATTTGTCGAATTATAACTAGCCGATTTACAAACTCAATTTTAATCATATCACTTATTTCTTGCAAATTATTCTCCATGGAGGTATTTAATAAAAAAAATATATCCTTGATCCCACCGATCGCTGATAAGGCTTGATCCAATTTTTTGTATACTTTTTATAAAAAAAATAATAAATTCGTATGATTGAAAATAATACGTATTTTAGAGACGAAATTAGTCACAAATTTTTTATTTAATAATTGATATGCAGATATTATATAACAGTTACAATCTAAATTATTCAAATTAGCCTGTATTTAATGGATAATATTTAATATTATAAAACAAAAATTATTTCACTTGTACGAATACATGGAAAAAAAAACATTCAAAAATGATCTTGTTAATTTTCAAATTTAGTTAGAAATACCTACATTTATTCAAATATTAGTAAAAAAAAAGTAGAAAATTTTTTTAACATAATTAAAAACTTGATTATTGTAGCTAGAATGAAATCTAAAAAAATCCTGTATTTAAGACTCATACAGAAAAACTATTACAAACTGTTTCAATTGCTCATTTAAAATTTGTTAAAAATTAAGATTTTCAAGATATTACATGCTGGATTTTCGACGGAATTAGGCTTATTCGACAAAATTGGGATTATTTAACGACAATAAAAATCTTTAAGCATCACCCTTACATGAATAAATTTAAAAAAAATAGTGTATATGAAGAATTGATGTTCACAGAGAACAAATTAAGCTCTCTGGGTATTTTTAAAGTATACATAAATGATATATTTAGCTGTAACGGGATAGCAAACGTTTTTTAGTTTAAGAAGGAGTTTTTAAAAATATAGCAATATGCAGGTGATGTCGTGATATAACCTTCTTGAGGTATATGAAAAAGAAGCCATCTCCTGATGGCTTTTACTGGGTCTAAAGAAGACTTTGTCATAAAACAATAATTATTCCTAGTGGCAATATTTTTGAGGGATCACGTTTTCCTACGAGAACATTCTTTTTGATAATGTACAAGTATATTGACCGTACATCTATACAAAATATTGTATTTAAATAAAAGTTTGATAAAGATACTGTTTTAGATTATACTTTCTTCATTTAGGAGGCTACATCTAGATGTATATTATATAATAATCAGAACTATGGATGTTTAAATCCTTATGAAACTAGTAAGGTGATATAAATCCGCGAAAGCATGTTGTTATGAAGAGAATTGAGTCAGAAACTCTTCACGGATAGCCAATGATACATTAATGCATTAAAAAAAGATCTAAAAAAGCATTTATAATACCTGTATTAAATAGAAATACTCAAACTATAGGTCAAATTATAAGTGAGAATATTTATCCAGATACAATTATAATAAAAGACTAATAGAAGTCTTATTCTTCTGAACTTTCCGAAAATAATTATTTTAAACATAGCTTTGTAAATCATTTATTCAACTTCATGAATCTTTAGTATCTTATTTTTCATACACAAACCAGTAAAGGTTTGTGGTCCCATGTGAAGTGTCTACGAAAATAAAATGTCATATCAAAAGAGCAACAGTCTGAATATCTTCTACAGTTTATTTGGGAGCACAAAATATAAATAAGATGAAGCTTGGATGTTTTACTTAATTAATTACAAAAAAAATTCTTGATTTTTTTATAAATTTTTATTGCCATCGAATAATCTCAAAACCATCGAATAGCCCGCATGGACTTTTAAGATTTATAAGAATATTATATAGAAAATACTATGATATATTCATAATGAACTATGAGCCGATTATGGGTGTATCTTTCGGGGTTAATTATTAATATATAAGAAAAATACTTTCGGAACTATTAATTTAGTCGAAAACATGTATTGTACAACGTTTAGAGTCTTTACATATAAATAAATTTTTAGTATATGTAAATAGATTATATATTTTACTTTAAATGAAACTATTGTGAAAATACTTTTATTTTTCACAATTTTACGATCAAAAATATGTTATCGTGAATAAATCAGTTAATAAGTGCGGTTTATTATAAATTTAAATAATTTCATAAATTTGGATAATATATTGAATCTATTTTAATTAACAATAACTACAAATAAAGGTAGCTTTATTTTTTGATGGTAGTAATAAAATAAAACAAACTCTAAGAGATTCTGAAATTTTGTGGAAACTCTCATTTGAACCAATTTCATATTGTTAAACTGATTTTTGTTAGGCCAAAAATTTGAATTTAAAGAAAAGAATCAATTTATTGCTGTTGAAATCTGATAAAATTCTAATAGAATGGGAAACACACCATTAGAACAATTTATATTGATTTTAATTAATTATAAAAAGAAAAATTAGATAAAATGGTAAAATTGTTAAAATTGAGGATTACAGAATAAGCATACAGAACATAAAATAAATAATTAAAACATATTTAAGTATTTTTTATGTTATTTATTAATGTTGATGACTTAAAAATTATTTCTATGTATATTATTTTTGCAAGAAATACAAAAATATAAATTCAAATAATTAAAGAAAGAAAAATTTTTAATTATTTTTTATGGCTATAGTTAATTATTTGTTTTGGAATCTTTCTTGATAATTTAATTTGGAATATTTATTTAGTGAAAATCACTAATTTATTAATGTTTTATTACAAACAATGGAGACTTGAAAAATAAATTATTAAAATTTTTGTTATAAATATTACCAGATATCAAGTTGGGTTTTAATCACTAACATCTTTTTTTTAATGACTTGATAAATATTTAAGATTATTAGCTATATAACTAATAAAAAATTTAAAGAATTTATATATACTGACTATCGAAACGTTTTTAAATTGAAATTACTACCAAAAATTAAAAAAAGATAATGGTGTGTAATAAAATCAAAAAAAACTTATAATTGTCTTATAATATTTATAATTGCTATTATTATTTAGATAGATATTACTCTTAAAAATATTCCAACGTAAGAAATAAAAGTTTCAAAAAGTGACATAAATAACTTATTTTGAGTTTCATTAATATTTAAAATAATAACTAAATTATTTTGAATAAGGTCTAACGATTCAATAAGATAATATGAAGAGAATACTCGAAAATATTTTTTTGATTATTTTTAATGTGAATTAAACTAGAATTTTAAGCTTTTTTGGGAAAAATTAGAAGTTGGTTGATAATCTAACAAAAAGCCAATAGATTATTGCCTGTAAATATAATTAAAAGCATAACAATTTTCATCTCAATCATTAATTTTTATTCAAACAATTTATTATAAAGAAACAAAAATCTAATACTAACTTTTGAAACAAATAAAAATTAACTTAATTGTTTTTGATATTGCTTCAAAAATAAATCTAAGCCTGTAAAATAAGAATTTTTAATTAAAAAAAATTGTTTGATGTTTTTTGAAGATATATCCTAATGAGAATATATGAACAAAATAAAAAATTAATGAAAAAATGCTAAAAACAATCAATGTAATAGTATTGATAAAAACTTGATTAGATAATCCTTAAATTCACGTTAATAAATTATCTCAAAAGGTGATACATATAAAAAGCTATATTATTATCTTTCAATATAAAATAACATTTTTTCAAAGTTCTCACTGTATAATGTGAATTTGTATTAATAAAATCAATGCAATAAATAATCTAAGAAAGAAAATTAAATACAATACAATAGAATTAAAAAAAATCTATATTAATATAATCATATATATTAAATATACCTTTTAAAGAATATAAAACATTAAGATTGTCTCCTTTTATTAAAATAACAATTATAATATATTTACATAATTTTATATTTTTTCATATGGATTTGCACACCAGTATCTATAGGGCATATTTTTAATTTTTAAAATTACTAATAGTCTTTTTAATGTTTAGAGTTATTCAAAAAAAATTAATTAAAAACCTTTATACAACTAATATAAATATGTGCATTAGATACATTATAAAAATTCACAATCTATGAAAGTACTTACAATTAAATTCTTATCTAGAATATTAATATTTTAATTAATGTAATATTATTTTTTTAAATATTCAAAGCATTTTAACCTGTTCTTTTTAATTCATTTCATACCTACCTGGATTTTTCAAAATTAACCCCTTACAAAATTTAGCTCATGGGCTTGATATTGAATGGCTTAATTTCGGAAAAAACGGTATTAAAATAAATTAAAATTTTTGTTAATGACTGAAAAAAAAGTTTTTCAATCGAAAACCAGTCATAGCTTAGTAAGTTTAAATCTAAAAGAAAATCATAGAGTTTTTTAATAAAAATTTTCTGCATTGAACACGCTGTCAGAATGCAATTATAACGTACAAGAAGCTTCTCAAAAATTGAGCGTAACCTAAAAATGTTTACATTCTTGTCGTGACAACAAACCCTAATTAATTAACTCAACAAAACAAACTTCAACGCGTAGACTTGGGTCTCCTGGCAGAAAAGCCTTCTATTTAGAATTAAAATATTTTTTATTTGAATGCCTAATGTTTCAGAGGATAGTCAAAAAGTCGATATTGAGCAATAAACATTTGCGAGACCAAGTTGAAGTAATTAAAAATTACCGACTTTTTATGTAGTTATAAATGGATCATCAACTTTTGCAAGTGAAACACAGCCTGCCCAAGTGCAGAATAACACATGTAGGGCAAGGAGACAATCGTACCTTTGAGGAAAAACAGCAAATCGTTGAAAATTATTTTATTGCCTCAAAAGCTGCAACTTTTGATTTGAATTCTGACGTAATATTTAATATGGATAAAACACCAGTATATATTGACATGCTTGTTTCATCCACAATTTTATTTATCAGGGAAAAGAATGTGGAAATTTACTGCACGATAAACATGACAAAGCACGATTTTCTGTTGTTCTCTGCATATCCTTATCAGGAAAATTACTCCAAATGTTGGTAATATTAAGAGTTTACAAAAAGTACCTGAATGCAAAATTTTAAGTAATATTTCAGTTCCAGTATCCGAAGGAGGTCTACAGAATGAAATTATTATGAAAACATGGATAAAAACATGCTTTTTCAAAAGAGGAAATTTTTTATGTACAAACCGAGTATCGTTTTAGATGGATAATTATTGTAGTTACAACAAAACAAGCGTTATTGATGAAATTACATAAAATTAATTGTGATGTAATGTTTATTCCTCCAAAACAACTTCAAAATTAAAATCATTAATAATTGTATGAATGCAGCATTTTAATTTTTGCAACGGAATCAATGGACTTCCTGGATGTCGAACGGAAAAAAGGAATTTAACCTTAAGGCTTATAAGAAACGACCAAACTGGTAAACAGTATTAAATTAGATAACTGTTTTAATTAGTCAATTATGACCGAAATCAATTGAAAATAGCATTTTGAGTTATGGAATCTCATCTAAAGTAAGAATAGTCCCTATCATTATTTGAAATCTAAGTTGCAACAATTAATACTATATTCAGAGCATTATATCACCTGTATTTTTGATTGTTCTGATGACATTTTAAGTAATTAAAATGGTAAGATTAATTTTGTTTCAAAAATTTAAGAATATCTTGAGTAGATATTTAAATCAAATTATTGCACATTTTATAAAATTGCATAAATAGGGGTAAATTCGGAAGGGGTTAAATCCAGGAAAAGTTGGCACATGTTTTGATAGCAGTTTTACGAAATTAAACTGTGGGTTACATTTTGGAAAACCCCAATAATATAATTTTTTATTTAATATCATTATCAATCTCTTAGTTTTATATTTTTTTTTAAATTTTATTTATTTTCAAAAAATATTGTTAATCAATTAATTAATTTCATCTTAAGCATATAAAAATTAAATTATTAAATCTCCCATTTTTTTTTAATAAAATCAAACTATTTTTAAGGATTTAAATTTTACATTATGATTATGTATATGTATAATAAAACCATTTAGAATTTGCCCAAACAATATTTTTTTTTTAGTTTTTTTATTATATTGATTCTGATTGATTGGAAGTAGCTTTTGTCATTGAATTCCAAGACGGTACGTTGAAAAGTTTGTTTTTCTTAAAATCTCTATTGTAACGCTCGCATGTTTTAAAAAAATAAGACCAATCATTTTAGGCATCATATTACACTGTTCATAAACTAAATTATGGGTTCATCTACCTATTAAATTTTATTAAAAACCTAAACAATAATCCACTAAAAACTTTTCAAGTATTTAATTTTTATTTATTGTATACCAATTTTAGATTTTTTATAAGAATAATGGAACTTTTAAATTTCAAAAAATCATATTGCAAATAACCAAAAATATAGATAAATTTTTAAGTTAATAATAAGCATATTTAAAACTTAAACTTTCATTAACTCATACTAAAATATGATATTTTAATTTTTTCATTGATCAATCTTGTTGATAGTGATTGTGATTCAAAAATATAATTTTTTGAAAAATAAAGTAATTTTTTTGCGATTTTTTTTTAAATTATTCTAGCATATCTAAAACAGCCGCAATAAAACATTTTTTTTGTAAAAGCCTCAAAGTGAACATTTTTTTTATTTAAAACCTACTTAAGATATTTTGTTTCATCCATCTCAAAATCTAAAACTAGATTTAAAAATTTCTTAATATTTTAATTTTATTATATTTTAAAATTTTTTTTTTTAAAATGTCGTCCTCTTCCATCAATTTTCTTTTTTCTTTTATTATTTATTGTCACTCACTTAATACAGGGTTTTTACATCAAATTTCGACAAAATAAAATTAAATTACAGAATTTATTCAAGTTTAATCTATCATACACTCTTATAATTTATCTTTTTATTAGCCTGTAAAACCCATCATAGTCTTCAGATAATAAGTTTTCAGATCCCAATTCTATATCATTAATAATTCAATTTCATTAAAAGATTTTGCCCTTTTTACATGATTTTTTTACTTGCTGAATATGGTTTAGAATGGATTGATGAGCATTAGTATGCTGTTAAATAGAGTATTTTGTTCTCTTTTTGAACAAATAAATTTTGTATGTATAAATAATTATAGAAAAGCAACTTTGTCAATTAAAATACAACATTTTTAACTTTTTTTTCTCTAGGTATTGCAAAATTTTCACAAGATTGCTAATAAATTTGTCTTCGTTAAAAGGAGAGCTACTCATTTTTTTATAAAGCATTTTGTGTTTTCATTGCACATCAAACTGAAATATTCCTTGTTTAAAGTGCTGGAGCAATTATAGTTGTGTAATCCAACAAGCAATCTTTCAAATTTCTTTCTAATACTTAATCAAAAGCCTACTTCATCAAGAAAAATAATGTTTTCAACAGGATAATTTACTTCAATCTCAATATAGTTTCTATCATAAAGAAGTCTTTTGGAGATTGTAATTTTGGTATTCCTGGGTTCAAGAACTTCTATAAGCGTTTTTAGTGAATAGTGAAGGTTTTTTAGGTAATTAAAAATGATTTTTTGACAAACAAGGATATTAAATTTTCTCAAAATAGATTGTGGAATTTTTTATAATCTCTGCAATCATAATCTGCCACATTTTTTATTTTTTCCTTTATTATATCCGTTATTTTTTTGATTTCTGGGACCTCATCTAGTATGTTGATCACAATTAACAATATCAAAGTATCTTTTCTAACCACTACTTACTAATGTTTTCCCAAGATTTTTTAATAATTAGAAACCAAATATAATGATGATCCATTTCCAATGCAGTTATAATTCTTTGTCCATCTTTTAAAAGTTATTTCATTTTAAGGTCTCCTTTTATAATTGTATTCGGTTGTTTTTGCATTTTCCTCAATATTTTTATTTTGCATGGTTTTTTTTGTACGAATTTGAAATTAGAATGTATGAATATGATGTAAAAACCCTGTAAAACCATTTTTCGATATTAAATAAAATTTATCAAGTACCTTACATTCAAAAGTATTCATTATTTGATTATAGAGAGTATTCATCATATATAAGAAACTAAATATACAAAAATATATCTAGAGCAGAGGTGTCCAAACTACGGCCCGCGAGACTTTTAAAAAGTTGCGTAAACATAAATGTAGCATGCCGCGTCGGTATTTATATCGCTTTTTAAGGATGCATTCGGTTAGAATGACCACGGTAGTACGCTCGAAAATGTACAGTTTTGCTTCATGTTTTTTCGGCAGTTAGTATAGTGAGTAAGGCGCTCAACTAAATAAAAGATTTTGCACTTTGACTTTGCGATGGATGTGCTGATCAGCAGTTTCATCAAATTATAGTTGTTTTAAATTTGCGAGACTGTTCTTAAAGTATTACCGTCCATGGAAATTATGTATATTTTTTTACAGTTAATACATTATATGTTGCAATGTTTAGATTTATGTCCGATTATCAAAGCTAGAGATTGTAAAAATATACGCTACCGTAATTTTTTCATTAATTGCAATTTTGGTGTTTTGGTAACGAATTAAATAAAGTGCTTTGCACAAATATTATAATTAACGGGAA
>CAKKLC010002448.1:9282-49877 GCA_918559645.1 Ceratonova shasta | reverse complement strand
TTATAAAAATTGAAATTCGCTTTATTCGTAAATAAGTGCCTCTAAGTATACAAAAATACCTGATTTAAAAGATATTTCTAAATTTTATACAATTGTTTGTCCTCAACAAAAAAATTGCTTGTTTTAATAGAGTAATTTATAACCAATTTCGACATCCAAAAAAATCCACCTTTTATTACGTTATAGAGAAAACAAAAAGGGGAAAATCTGCTAGCATTAACGTATTTTTCACCTTGAATCTAAAATTATATCATTCAATTTAACTGAAAAGTCCCGCATTTTTGATAATTTCAATCGTATTTTTCCGACTTCTAATAATAACGATATTATTACGTAAACATTATTTTAAAAAATTACCCATGGACGAAAAAAGAAGAAAAGTAGATGACGAGTGCCCCGTATTTAAAGAAAAATGGGGATTCAAATATTTTTTTGTGCGATCACAATCAAAGGAATGGCAAAGCTATGTTGTAATTTACAATGACACTGTTGCTGTAATGAAGGAGTACAATTTACGCCGACATTATATAACAAAACATGATGCAGCTTACTCGCAATATAGGAACAATCAGCGCACAGAAAAATTTTAAAAAATAAGTCGTAATATGTCATCTCAGCAAAATTTATTTCGAAAGACAAACTCGGAAAACGAATCTTTGACTTTAATTAGCATGAAAGTTGTTTATTTGTTGGTGAAAAAGCAAGCCATTTATGGATGGAAATATTATTAAAGAGTGCATGATGGAAGCTGTTGGGAATTTGTTTCGTGAAAAGCTGAAGCTTTTCAAGACTATTAGCCTTTCACGCAATACTGTTGCTAGTCGAATTGACGACATTGGCAAAAATACACTCTACTAATTTCCGTAAAAACGCAGCGTTTAACTCACTACTCTATCGCGATTGACGAATCAACCAACGCCAGTGACACCAATCAACTTTTAGTATTTTTTTGTGAAGTTGACGATGATCTCAATGTCACCCAAGAATCAGCATCGGTTATCGGCATGCACGGCACTACAACCGGCGAAGATGTTTTAAAGGAAACACAACAGACATTGAGGAAAATGCACTTGGACTGGAATCGACTGCAAGGTGTGACAATTGACGGAGGAAGAAACATGTCTGGTGCAAATTTTGGGGTTGTTGGGCTAATAAGAAAAGCATGTAAAAGTGTGGGAGCAACAATACCAATTTTTCTGCACTCTATTATTCACCAACACGCCCTATGTGTAAATCATGTCGACGTGAGCTGCGTTTTAAAACCAGTTGTGTCTGTCGTAAACTTTATCCGATCACGTGCACTCAATCATCGTCAATTTCGATCTTTCCTCGAATAAATCGAATCTGAATCTGTCGACTTGCCATATTATACAGCAGTTCGATGGCTTTAGCTTAAGCAAAGTACTACTGCATCTCTTAAAGCTTAGAAAGGAAATTAAAAATTTTCTTGCCGGAAATAATAATCCCAAGCCGCTTTTAACAGATGCAGAATAGATTTGGAAATTAGCAATTTTTGCAGATATAGTGACACACGTAAATAATTTGAATTTAAAGCTGAAAGGAAAAAACAACTTAATTTGTGATTTATTCGAGCAAATCAAAGCATTCAGAGTCAAGCTTATATTGCTCAAAAATCACATTAATAATAGTAATTTTTCACATTTTACGTGCCGTGAAAAATTTAGTACGGAAACTGACGCAATATTTCCAACAATTTTTGCAGTAAAAGTTATCGCAGATTAAAAACATCAATTTCAAACCCGTTTTTCTGATCTTGACACAAACTCAATGAAAATTAGTCTTTTTCAAAATCCATATGAATGCAACGTTAATGATGTTTCAAGCCAGTTTCAAATGGAAATAATTGATCTCCAAGCTAGCGATCAAATCAAGAGCAAATATAAGGAATGGAAATCTGATCGAGTTTTACAAATTTTTGGACGCAAAAGAGTTTCCTAATTTAAAGCAATTGGCTAGCAAATATATTTCTTTTTATGGCACTACATACGTGTGCGAATAAACATTTTCTAGGATGAAATATCTCAAATCCAAGTATAAGACAAATTTATCGGATGTACATTTGCAATCATTGCTAATGATTAGCGTTTCAGATCAAAATCCGAACTTCGAAGAAACTCTTTAGAAAAAAATCCCAGTTCCACCATTTCCATTAAGGTTACCTGAATTTTTTTTATTGTATATTTAATAAACGTTTATATATCATTTTTGGAGCCGTAATTTACTATAAAAAAATTCAAGCTACCTTTCTTGAAATTTTTTTTTACTTTAATATGTACAATGCTTGGCATTTACTGACGAATTAAATCGCCAAAATGGCCCGCGAATCAAATAGTTTGGACACCTTTGATCTAGAGCATGTGCGCATTTTCTGCAGTTTAAAATAAAAAAGACAAAAGATCAAAAAAATTCAAAACATAAAATTTTGAAGTGAAATAAAGGAAAGGTGAGAGAGTAAATATGGTCCATAAATCACGTTTTTAATAAAATTTAGAATTATATGTATAATAGAAATACTGCGTTTTATTCATGTGAACAATTATAAATTAAAATTTTCAGGCTTAAATGTAAATCAGTAAACTTAAAATGGAACAGCTAGTTGTTTTTCAAATAATTTACTTAAATATACAAGAACTTTATAAAAAATTATTGTAAACCTTTTAGGACGCTATCTGAAATATTTTTGATCTAAGTAATGGTATAAACTTGTAATTTTTTAGTTTAAAAAAATTAGTTTACTTTGAATCAAATAACTGTTTTATACAAAAACTGAAACTTGATTTTTCGATAACGTATTAACAACTAAGATTCACAATTAAGGTGTAAAATATTTAAGAAATAGTGAAAAATTAATAATAAAAGATGTTTTATATGTGTTTTTGAAATTAAACCAGTTCAGGCACCCTTCTCAAACGAGGGTATAACTAATTTATAATTATAAATATTACTTTAATAATTTCATAACTTATAAATGAATAATTCATACTATTATAACAATTAAAAAAATCAACAAGAAGTTATGTTGCTTTTCAAAATATAATTCAAATCAAAAATTAAGGATTTTAATTTGGTGGCCTTAATAACAGTTGGATTTATAGTGAAATTTATGAGGAAACTATGATTTTAAAATTATTCACAACTTAAAAAATAAAACTTATAAGCTATATGATAACATTTGCTGCCTCTATATTCTTATTTTTGAAGAAAAATTAGATCATGTAAAAAACAGTAGACATATTATCATGTAAAAAAAGCCCAAATTATAACTATGTAAAATAATAATCTATGATGATATTATTACAATATGTTTTATAAAAATTATATAGAAAGTAATTTTAAATTAAAAAAATCGAATCTATAATATTCTTATTCGACCGTCAAAGATATTGTAGTGGTTATTCCATTTCCACATAAATTCAGTAAAAAAATATTTTCTATTATATTTTCTGACTCCCCTTTGTCACTTGATTTCACTTTCGATAAAATTCTTAATTATCTCAACATTTAAAGTATGACGTTCATTTTCTTTGTTTACAAAATCATATTTATGACATACTACCTTGTGAATATATCCATTTTAAGTTAGTCATGAATAACTTTTATGAATATCAGTGTGGATCTTACTTCCTAAAAGTATCCTGTCTAAAATTAAAGGTATAATTATTGATGCTTTTTTATTGTATAAAATTTCGATCATTATTATGGTCGTAGTGATCCTAATCTTAGCCAAAACTATTGCATTGATCTTATTCGAAAGATTGCAGCCTCAATAAGATTTACGCGTTAAGTTTAACATTGTCCAATATATTTCGACAATGAAACTAAGGACTGCTAGTTTGTTTAAGCTATAGTTCAGCGCTTTCATCCTGCCTAGAAAAATTGTGAATATTTTCTTTAAAGTTCTCCTTGAAACTCTAACTAGTTCACAAATCTTTATTATTTGGGCACCCGCACATGACTTCAACAAAAGCGTTATTGTTGTTTTATAACATAAACCCAAACCTTCAATAAATGGCCGCCTTTTCATCGAAATTCGTTTGTATCTCGTGATACAGTCCTTTTTAGTGTATCGCCATGCAACTGGTAGGCAAAAATTCTAGCTATGTAAAGATTCATATTATATCCACATGTTTCAAATGCCCTTTCTCTCTTTATTATTTTCTTTTTAGCACAATAGGTAATAAAACTCTTATTTAGTCATCCTTAGAATTCTCTCTTCCATTTATAGAAGAATTTTTCTAGAAAATTATTTTTTATTAAATCATCTAAACTTTATTTTGTATCATGTAAAGAAAAAAGCCATAGAAAATATCTTCTAAAAAAAAGCCATGTGGTTTTTTTTAAATGATTCAAAACATCTGTAATTTTTATAAAAATAATTCTTGATAAATTTTAATTTAAACATAAACTAAATATTGACAAATATAGTTACATTTTTAAGAAATGGATAATCAGATGTTCTAGGTTAATTTAATGCACTCACAGTAATTTAAAAATAGAAATATTTGATCTTTTTGGATAAATTGTAATTTTATGATGGAGGATTTAGGATTTTCTGATTAACAATAAACTGTATTTTTATATAAAAAAAGGAAAAAATATTACGTGCAATAGATACATTGAAAATCCTAGTACCGATAAATTTATCTTCATATTAATCAAAGATGTCAACTTCAGAGTAAATAGGTAGTAAATTGAATTATAAGATGTTTTACTTATAATTTTATTCTTTAAAATTAATATAATTGAATTCCTTACATTTGTAAGTTTATATCAATCTTCAAATGATTTAATACGAATAAAATAGCTTAAATAAGGAGTTTACTATTAAAGATAAAGATTTGTTAGTTTTGTAAATATTTTACAGATAATTCATTTAAATATCAATTATAATTATTGATCTAGTGTATAAAAAATTAACAAAATTAAACTTTAACCCTTAACATACTAATGCAGACATATAAACGGCATTTCACTTTTACTTACTGGATCCGATGTCGCATATACAACGACAATAATCATTTTATTATTCTTATTACTATTATTTTACCATATTTTCTAGTGATGCATTAAGTATTCTGCTATGTGCCTTCTGTGAGTTATTATGCTTGTTATATATGTTCCAAAATCTTTTACTGTTTTTTTTACATGCACTTTTGTATTATTCGAATACAATTTCTGTCTTTTTTTGTTTTTTAAGAGTGTACACATTTCAGGAAATTCTAAAAAAATAATACACGATGACTTCAATAATACTAGTAGTGAGGATGAGTTTGATTACAGTATATCTATTCTTGAAAATTAAAGTTACGATAATAACTATAGTGATAGTTATGATTTTAGACATAGTAAAGTACTTCCTAGAAGAGAAAAATAGTACTAAAAATAATTTAAAGTGAAGATGAGGATGAAGATGAAGAATCTGACACTGCTGATGTTAGTAAGAAAAGATAGAATGTTACAGAAGATGATAAATTTCAAGCTCGTATACCATTCAATACTTAGTTGAAAGTTTCATATCCCAAGTTCAACCACACATCAGTAAGCTTTTTGAGTTTTTCAAATTATTTTTTACAGAGCATTTTCTAGATATTATAATAAATATGACAAACAATTATGCTAAGTAGAAAATAAAAACGATTAAACCTTTTTCGAAAAAATTGATCTGGGAGGAATGGAAGGATGTAGAACTTACATCATTTTTGGCATTCCTTTGAGTGATTTTTATTATGGAAACAGTGACTTTAGCCAACATAAAAGAATATTGGTCAACCGAAAAGAATAGTATGATACCATTCTATCCTAATAAATTTTTAAGAAATAGATTCTTGCAAATATCTTGCATGCTCCACTAAAATTTAATACTTTCCTAGTAATCAGAAAATTATGACTCCAATAAAAAAAGTGCGCAATATACTTGAATATATTTAGTCAAAGTTCCTACAGTATATTGTACCATATAAAGATATTTCCGTTGATAATTCTGTTGTAAAATTTAAAGCGACAGTAGGTTTTATTATATAAAATCCCAAAAATAAACAACGTTTCGTATAAGAATATAAGTACTTACTGCGTCGAACACATGATACATTTCTACAATAATCACTTATTATGGCAGTATAACTTCAGACTATCTACCAAGATTCTATTTCATTTTAACTTCTCACATTCCTTTGTATTTAATTAAAAAACTTGTTGATAAAGTTAGCTGTCCACAATGATATTATATGTATACAGACCGCTATTATACCAGTATACCTTTGGAAAATGAATTACCGAAAATTAAATGTTACTTAACTCATATATTAAAAAAAATAGAAAAATTGTGCTTCTAATAATAAAAAAGCTTAAATTTTTAAAAGCATGCATAGTAGCCAGCAGAAAAAATAATACTTTACTCTTTTTACGGAAGGACTAAGAGGGTTGTAACACTTCTTAGTACTTAGGATATGTCAAAATTACTTGTATTAATAGAATATTACGACATAGCAAACCTATTAAAATAATGAAAACTAAATTATTTTTGAACTATACCAAAAATATGGGTTATGTTGATTGGGAATATCACTATATAGCATACTACTGTTTCTTTAGAAAATCGCTAAAATTGTGGTAAAAACTCTTCTTATGGGGCCTTGAAGTATGTACTACTAATTTGTACATTCTATATAAATCGATTCAAAAAGTAAAGAACTACTTAGCACTTTTACATTAGGTATTTATTAAAGAATTGGTTGATCAGTTAGTTGATGATAAGCTCTACATCAACCGCAGTGGGACTATAAAAGACTGCATAGTACGTTCCAATCAAAAGGTTTCAGAGGAAAGACGAGAAAAAATACTTTTTTTTCGATACTTACACTCGTAAACCAGGAATTCAATAATGGAGAGAGCTTTGAAAAGTACCTTACAAGAAAAGTTAATAAAATTTGAATCTTATTGTTATCATTAACCTTTATATATATATTAATAAATTTCAACTAAAATAAAAATAGTTCTTTTTCAATACTTGATTGAAAATGTTTAACAGCTTCTTTTTGTATGAAAAATAGCTGAACCTGGCTGCAAGTAAACTTGGAATACTTTTTGACCGTCTAGGGTTAATTCATAAAAAAAATTATTATTTAATTTTACAAGAAAACAAATTAATTAAATAGTATAATTTAATAGATAATAAATTCTGGAACCATGGTAAATCAATTTTCAGAATTTGATTTTTTTATCTCCGTAGGGGTAAATTTCTTGTTATTTTATTACCATTAAGAAAATGTAGTCCATAACTAAAACCTATTTATGGATTTATTATGTATGCTAAACATATATAAAATATAAATGCAGTGATCCCAAATTTCTTGCAAGAATAAATCTGAACTCTAAATCATTTTAAATTTTTCTTGATATTTACAAATAATCAGTCATGATAGAAGATTTACTATCTTATTTCAGCTATAAGTTATTGAATGTAATTTTTTACATCAGAATGAAAATTTAAATAGTTGATATTCAATTTTATCTGATCCTAAAAATAAAACTATTCTTCAAAATAATATTAAATAAGACTTGATAAAATATAAAAAATTTTAACAAGTTAATTAATAGAAAATGTAAAATTCATAATGTCTTACTTTAAAACACTAAAAATTTATAAATCACAATTATCTAATTGACACAATCTTTTTTAATATTATATATATATATTAAAACTTGTATACATCTAAAGCAAGCATGGCAAACTCAAAGCTCAACACGGGCCAAATAAATAATACTAAGTTTCATGTAGGTCGCAAAAAAATTAATGACTTAAATGGGTAGATAAACTAGTTTTATTTTACAAAGTATAATAAAGGAAAATATTTTATTTATTTTATAGATTTTTGGCACCTTTTCTCCTCAACCATCATTCCAAATTTGGGTGAAATCTTGTTTTCGGTGATTAATTTAAAAACTGCCCGAGATGGTAGTCAGTATATATTGATCTGGTTGCAGACTTATTCCCTTTCATAAGGGCAAATAACTGCTTGCACCTATACGTACTTCAAAACATGGACATTATTTTTGATGCGAATTCGTGAATACTCAAATCTGGCTGGTAAATATTTGTAATATTCAGCCACTCCAAATTCAGAGAATTTTCACTTCAAATTAGAATCAAACTGGATACCGATAATTTCCATTTGCATATCGCTGAGGACAAATTCAATATTTACCGAGAAAATTGAAGAAAAAAGATAAAAATTGTCTTCAAACGATTTGAAATCTGCAAATATCGTTTCAAATTCATTTCTTAAACTTTAAATTTTTCCTGCATATTTCTCATACAATAAAATTTCACCTAAACTGGATTTATACGTTTCACATGTCGGAAAATGCATTAAATTTTCATTTTTCAACTTATTTTTCCAAAGAACTAGCTTACATTTGAATGCATTAACTTAGTCGCACATAACGGTTATGATCTGATCCTTCCCTTGTAGTTTCAAATTTAAATCAGATAGGTGTTTTGTGATGTCGACCATAAAATATAAATCTTCTACCACAACGTATCAGGAAACAAGGAGATGTCTTCATTCTTGAGTGTAAAAAAATATCATATTTCTTCTTTTAAATACTAAAATTGTTTGATAACCTTGGAGCATGATGACCAACGTACTTCAGTAAAGTACAACAATCAGAATAATCGCTTTCTAATTTAGTCAAAAACCTAGCGAACTGTCGTTGATTTAAACCCCGAGATCATATCAAATTTGATGATTATTTTTATAAGATTCAACAAATTTTCCATTTTTATACATTTATACACAATACTTATTGGTGAAGAATACAGTGGGTATGATGAATCTTAAAATCATTAATTATTTTGCGTAGCTTTTTTTGCAGCAATGCTACAAACCCGTTGCTTTTTCTGGTCACGGAAGAAGCTCCATCTATTGCTACAAAAATCAATGTAGACGCCGGTAAATTTTATTTATGCAGAAGTTCATACACGCATTTGAATATAACTTCTCCCGTAGTAGTGCCATGCATCGGTACTAGTACCAATTATTCTGCATAAATATTTAAGTCTGTATCACATGCCCGTAAAAAAAACTAATAACTGCGCAACGCCCTCATTATCCGTACTTTCGTCACAAGCAATAGAGAAAACTTCAAAACATGTTGATTTATCTTTGAACTTATTACTTAAATTCACGGCCATATCAGTAACTTTTACCATGACGATATTTCGGGACAGAGAAATTGCTTTTTTTAATGCCTTTACACTTCCAGAACAAAAAATTTCTGCGGCTTTGATAAGACACTACTAAAATCTCCTTTAGGAAAAAGTTTTGAGTGTTTGGCTATCAGGTCCGATAGTACGTAGCTTGCGTGGACCACCACTTCACCTTCGTCCATAACTTTAATGAACATTGACTGTTGTTTTTTTTAGTTCAACATTAACTCTTTTAACTTTTTTTGCCTCATTAATCCTTAGTAATTATCATATTTTGATTTATGTTGTTCATAGTGACGTTTAATATTATATATATTTTGGCACACCAATCGCACTATTGCATGTCAGACAAATGATTTTGTCGTTTGTTTTAATGCAAAAATACTCCATTTTTCACTTTTCTTTGAAAGTTTTAAGGTTATTGAGCAATTTTTCGTAGATTTTTACTGCGGTTTGGTGCCGATAAACACATATTGAATATAAAGGATTAAAAATTTTTTTTGTTTGAAAATAGTAAAGAAATTTTATAAAAATAAATACTTTTTCATAGTAAGTTAGCATGCACAAAATGTAGTAGGGTCCAGTAAATATATATTTAAAAAAATGGTGTTCTAAAAAAAACCACCCGCCAGAAAAAAGACAAATCACTATCTCATTAAATATTACCGATAATTTTAATGCAATAAACGTAATTTTTTTATTTCATCAGAGACAAAGTTATGATTCGTTTTTCAAAAAAATTTTACTGTTTTTATTTTTTCAATTAGGACATAAAAATTATAATAGCTTCTTTCCATAGATATAAGTTTTCTTGTTTCAGAGACGTCTTTTGAATTTTTTTTCCCTCTTTGACACATTAATTTGGCCATTTTACTAACTCTCGTTTAAAGCAAGATACTACTAAACGTTACAGTTATAAAAAAAGATTTTCAGAAAAATATATATTTATATTTTTGTACTAAAATATCTTGTGGGCCGCATGTTTGACACGCTTGATCTAAAGAAAAAGTAACATTTATCACTCAATTTAAATTTAATTTTCCTTATTTTAAGTTTTATGGCGGTGATTAATACATAAAAATGGAAAAGAACTATGATTTTTAGTAGAATAACATAAGATTTAGCGACCCACTTAACTAATTGCACACTCAATGATTGATAATAGAGTATGAAATATTACTAAGGAAATTAAAACAGCTTTATGTTGGAATTATAGAATTTCGTGTTTCAAATGGTTGATTTTGAGGAGTTGGAAAAATTTACTTGATTATTTGATTTTTTTCGATTGATTAAACAATGAATCTAAAGTGTAAGTTTATAACTAAATAGTTCAATTACCACCATTTATAGTATGAGTAGTGTTGTTAACAAGTTTCTATATAGAAACTTGATTTGATTCAATTCAACCAGTATTACACGCAAAATATTATAATCATACTAATTTTAATTGAAATAAATATACTAACAAATAGAATAGTAGTACTAAATAACCTTAATATCTTAAAAATTAGTATTTAATTTATTTTCCGTTCCTTGTAAAATTTTAGACTCATTCTATATTTAAATTATAGTTGTTTTGTTACAAAACCCTAATATGATACTGATATTTAATATTAGGCACTTAATAACATATTTTTCAATCATCTATAAGTAACATTAGATTTAAAAAAGAATAATTTTACTTAACCTTTCAAATTTAAATAAAATTCTTGTTCTGTTACATAATTATTCAAATCTTAATCTAAATTCTTATTTGACATGGCATTTATAATATAATTAAATTTTTCTGTAACTTCATGCTCTTCATAATTGTAAATATCTTCACATTTAAACAAATGTTATACACAGACAATCAAAACCAGTTTCAACACCTCTCTCTAATGTAAATGATTTTTTTGGAGGTTCTTTTGGCAGCTCTTTCTATCGTGTATTCATAGTCTTTCTCCCGTTAATTTATTCCAATTGGCTATAAACTTCCATGTTTATAACTAGTTGATTGTAATATCTAATGACTGTAACAATTATTCAATCCATCTGGAATAAAGTAAAGATTCTTACATTTTCTAATCTTATTTTTTATCCTGTCAGTTGGATATACTGCAAGAAAATTCAAAACTTAACAGATATAAATCTTAAAAAAGAGTTCTGTTCTTTATTTTTAAATTATTTTAACTATTTCTTCATTACTTTTCTACTGAACAACTCTTTGAGCAAACAATAATTATAATCAAATTGTTTAACATCTCTTTCTTAAGATGTTTATTCTCTTAAAATTTACCACAGACGGATATTTTACTTCAACAAGTAGATACAAAAAACAATTAAATAAGTCTTTTTGAGAGCATAGTGGTAGTCTTCACACGTTTATTAATTTCTAAGCTACAGTGCAATTTTTGCAAAAATTAAAGCTTTCATGTACCTAAACTAGATATTCCAAAATTCTGATCTTCGAACCGGTTCTTAATCTGCTCACAGTTCCTTATCAAACTAAATTATTTTTAGAAAGATTTTGAACTACTAAAATCTTAGATCTCACTAAAAATAACTTATACCTGATAGAATTTTTACACTAATACCAACTCGGTTTTTAGTATCTTTGCTCTCCCTTTTACCAATCCTTTAATCAAACTGAACTTTCTACTTTATATTTCTCGCTATATACCTAATCAGCTATTAAACTCTGCAATTCATTCTAGAATAGCATCCCTCTGTGCTTGTTGTAACTGCACTAATTAAATGTTTTTATGTGTTTTTTCATTACTCATTTAAAATTTTCTTTTTATTCACTTACAAAAATAACACAATACGAATTTTTCCATGGTTTTATTTATATATTACGGCCTTTACCTTCATATGGTTGGTGTGACACTTGTTCCAACAATTTAAAACGATTAAATGGTTTTAATTAATTAAGCAGGAGTTTATAGGAGGAAAAAGTGAAATTTTTGGAAAAAAATTAGGAAAGGCTTATAAAAAGAAATTAAAAGATGATTGTTTTTTGTTAAAATTAATATTAAAATAAAATTTTTATATGAATATCTCAAAAATTAAACATTTATAAAATTCCAAAATGATATTCATATTAAATGAATGATTCCGGGAAACAGTTTTTAAATTATTTATAAGATAAATATTTAAACTAAATAAAACATTATTTTTAACTCTGTTTTATACTTGTATTTATAAAAATCTAAAATAGTATTAAATAAATAGAAAATAATAAACTACAAAGATTTAAATGTTAAAAAAATTTTGCACGCATTAAAATGATATGCTTTTATGTAGATATCCTTGAACCAATAATAGATGGATATACAAGTATTTGCATCGATTATTTAAAAAATGTAGATGTGATATAAAGACAGTTAGCTTGTGATGAATGTTACTTCCTCATGACATTTGTAACCTATTCCCGGTAATAAGGATGAGATCGCACTCAGATGCATTAACAATAACTGTATTTCTTATAAAAATTATAAGAATATAAGGGTTAACTCAGTGTTTGATGGTTTGTAGTTTGATCTTAGAACAGGATTCAAATTGTTATGGAAATGGGGATCTACTACAAAAGATACTGATGTAGTTGCATAAACAGGTGTTCAAAGATTAGTTTTAATGCGTTTTTATAATAAATTAAGACTTTTCTGTAAAAATTACTACACATTGCACCCACTTTTGCTTGGAGGATCAGGTATCATGTGTTAAATAGATGAAATTATGTTTCGACATAAATCCAAATATTATCGTGATAGGGCCTGCCGACTTCAAAATTTGGGTTTTTAGCATAGCGAAGACTAGTTATAGTCACTCCAAGGTTTACATGCAAATTGTAAAAGATTGATCTGCAAACATTTAAATTCCGATTGTTCAGAGAGTTTGTCGCACAGGAACAATAATTTATTCTGATCAATGGTGGTCTTATAATGCGGTAAAAAATAGTGGATTTTCTCACCAAACAGTACATCACAAGTTATATTTTTTTGACCCTAATAGCGGTGTTAATACCCAGACAATAGAGAGTTTTTAATCAAAAATTAAAAATGTGATTAAATATTATAATGGACTGCAAGGTAAAAAGCTGGATCTTTACCTAGAAGAATGGATGTGGAAATAGAATTAATTTAAAAAATGGAAATTTTTACTCCAATTAATTAAAATTTAGATTTAAATTAAATTTTTTTATTATTTTTGATTTCTAAATTGATTTTAAATTGTTTATTTTGGGGTAAAAAAAAATAATTTACTTTCTGGGGAAAAAATGACAAGCTCCAATATACTTTATAAAACAATTTATTTTCAAAATGTTGGAGAAAAATTGAGATTTTTTGCAGTGGTACAAAATAAATTAAAAATCCTTATCGTCAAGAGGTTGAAAATAAAATTTTGAGTTTACAATAAATTTTTATTTTAAAATCAAGTATCATTTATTTCTTATTAATATAGATATCGCAATATTAATCATTTATTATTATTTTTATTATATAATATTGGTTCTTGCCAGCGATAGAGCATTTTATTTTTATAAAAAATACCTCTCAAAATGGGAAGAATAAAGAGTTCACAGAGAATTGTGGATGAACATAAACTCATGTCAAATAATTACATAATGAATTTGAGAATAATCGAAAGATTTTTAGAACAGATTAAGAAAAACCATTTTACCCAGAATGAGTTTCCTGTTGAAACAAGACTTATCAAATGAAAGTTTATCTACTGGATACGCACCTTTTAATGGTCTTGTATTTAAATTCGTAAACCTTCAAAAGATGAATTTTTTTTTAGTATGTATTAAGCCATGTAAAACATATAAGAGTGTACGTTTAAATAGTTTCTTGAAGGATCTAGACTTGGTTTTAAAATTATTTTCAATATAATGTTTAAATATATAAACGGAGTCCCTATGTTGATATAGCCTAGGAATAGGGAATAAATAATAATAAAGTCAAGATAATTTTAGTTCCATTTGTAAAGTGATAAGCATAGCTATAGATAATTTAAGTGAGCAAAACGGTTAGCTAAAATTTTGATGGATTCCCAAAAATTGTATAGATCGACGAAAGTTTCTTTTTTAAACAAACATATAAGCCTGAATACTCATTAATTGGCAGTGGTTCATAGCTAGAATTAAAAGGGCTACTAAAAAAATATTTATAGTTCCAGTCGAAAATCAAAACACCGATACAATAACGGCTGTGATATTAAAAAATGTGCAAAGTGACACAATGATTTATACAGATAATTGGAAAGCATATGGTAGCGCTGTTATCAGACTTGTTAAATTTGGACATGAAACGGTAAATCATATTTAAAACCTTGAAATCTGGAAAATTCAAATATGCATACGTAAAATATTAAGAGATTGTGTTTTAGATTGAAAGAATTATTATGATAAAACAAAGATATAACGAGGAGCAACACCAATTATTTTTTATATAGTTTCTATAGTAGTACAAAATAGATAAAAGAAAACGGTTTGTTGTATTTATAACCTTAATTAAAATTTATTCTTTAATTTTTATCCCTAATTTTTTTTAAATAAAATGCACTATAACTGTTATGAACAATAATTTTAATTTTGAACTATCTATTTTAAACTAGTATATTTTATAAAAATAGGTTTCAAACGATTTTTTCTTATAAATCTCAATCTTGTGTAAAAATTAGTTTATATGGTCTGTAATTTTGTATACATGCTGCTTCATATTAAAAAAACTATAGATCTATCTTTAAATTTATGTTTATCGAAAACTTGTTTTTCTTTCAAAATTGTAAGCTTTTATAACCAAAGTCTTATTTTCTGTTTTCAAAAAATTTGATGATTATAATTTTATGCTTGTTTATAAGTTTATCTATTCGTAAAAATCCATAATTTATCAAATAAATAAAATTTATAAAATTTTCTAATTAAGATTTAAAACTTAATATTCATCGTTATTTCTAAATTCATTAAGTTCATGTTTATTATTTCAAAATAACATTTTTTATTTAAAACTAAAATTAAAAAATACAAGTACAAGGATTATTGTGTACATAATTTAACAATACTAAACATTTAGAAAACTGTTATCAGAAGTATTGCTAAAATTGATAATGAATCTTTTTAAATTTGTTACGAAAAATTTAATGAATTGTCATCTTTAAACGGATTTTATAATATTCAATTTATATTTAAAAAATAATTATTTATTATGTGGAAATTTTTTCATAAAAAGAATTTCTATTTGTTAATATTGTACATTTTTATATCAATTCTGGAATTATTTTCTACTGAGATTTTATTGAGAGATGTGATTAACGTTTAAATCAAAATAAAACGTGATATTATTGTATATATTGTTTCTTGAGATATATATTATAAAAGTTTCAAATATTATTAATATCGAGATATTTTTCTAACGTCATTCACTGTTAATAAAAAGAAAAATAATTATAATGTTATAAATATTACAATTAATATTTTATTAAAAATTTAGATTTGAAACAAGTCCCTTGTTTTTTATTTATAATATATGCAATCTTTAATTATCAATCTTGAAATTTTTAATGAAATTTTTGATAAAATTATAGAATTAAGAAATTTAAATCGACTTTATGTAAAAATTAATAAAGTAAGAGAAAAATCTGATTTTCTTATAAGTTTAATTTTATTTACTAGAAATCAGGTAGAAATAAGTATATTTAGTTCGATGTTGTTGTGAATAGTGCAAAATTCATTAATCTGCTATAATTAACATACTTGAGTGCTTTAAAAACAAAATATCATATATTTTACAAAGTTTACAAGTTTAATAAAGAGTTTGGGTAGATTTAATTGTTTATGAATATTATTTTGTTATTACAAGAGTTTATAATATAAATTTTCACTACAGACAGGAATCCCAATAGGAATTAATGCTGTGATTGGGTTGTAAAAATATTTGAAACACTAATAATAAAAATAAATTAAAATCTTATAATAATAATAAAAATTCATTAATTGATTTGCTTGAAAATTAAGGGAATGGCAGTATATTATAGATAAAAATGGATGATATAATTAATTCTTTGATATTATGAAAAATTATTATCAAGACGATCTATTGAATCTGATATATAATAATAAATTATATATTTTTTTATGAATTTGTGTTATTTATTTCCATACTAGCTTTAAAATAATTAAACCTGGATATGATAAATTAGTAAGATTTATATTCAAATATTTGACAGTTTGAAATCTAATCTAGATAGAAGAATACAGTAAAATTTGTTAAAAAAAATTAATTAAAATTAATTTTGTCGCTAAAACCCAATTTTATAGTCCCAATTAGTTCTTTTCTTAAGTTTATAAAGTAAAAAAATACTTTATAAGTGTTAACTGATAAACAGAATAATGTTTTTATTGCTCTTAATAATGAGTATTACAAGGAATAAAACATTAACGCAAAAGAAAAAATAAAAGATACTTTGTGAGCTTGAAACTGGAAAAACACAAGCATCACTATCTATAACATATAAAGTATCTCCATCAGTAATACATAGAATCAAAAACAAAAGAGAACAATTGGTCAATATGGTAGGCTCAAGATCCTCAGCAACTTAAAAAGTTAAAAATTTGCCATTTATTGTAATTGGAGAGAAATTGCTAGAATGGTTAAAGGTTCAAAGAGAAAAATACATATCAATAACCGGCACATTTAATCGCAGAAAACAGATGTTATAGCTAAGTATGAGAGTTTTGAGAATTTTAAATACAATCTGAGTTGGATTGCAAGAATCAGAAAGAGAAACTCAATAGTCTTTGGTAATATATCTGGAGGATTTAAAGGTTTCAACCCAGTAGTTTTTTCAGAATCGTTAATAAAGAAAGGAAAGAAATCAGAAAATCTTACTACGAAAGAAACATTTTTAATGCTGATAAATCAGGCCTATTTTATCACATGTTAGTTTCGCTAACTTTTGAATTTAAAGGCGAAGTTAACCACGGTACTAAAATGTCAAAAGATAGCATTACTTTTTTATTTTGTGCAACTATGACAGGTTAAAAAAATTTGCCACTTATAATTAGGACAGATTTATAACCCAGATGTTTTAAAAATAAAAAATTGGGAAATATAAAATATTATGCAAATAAAAATGCATAAATGACCTTGCATATTTTTAAAAAAAATTTATTGCAAAAGCATGCCGAACTTAGAAAAAATCGGTCCAAATATCTGTCTTTTAATAAATAACTGCCCCTCACACACAAATCTGAATGAAATTTTAACAAGAATTAAAAATTTTTTTCTTTCTACGAACACAACCAGTGTATTACAACCTACAGATCCTGACGTTATAATTAATTTTATAGTGAATTATTAAAAAAAAATTGGTAACAGAGTTCTTAAAAACCACAGAGATAAATAAAATATATAAAGTAAACTTTTTTAATGCGATCCAAATGATACAAAACAGCTGAAACGATGGGAATGATCAAAAATAAGAAATTGTTTTGATCATTATAATGATATCTTCTTGTATAAATGATCACCCAACCTCGAATGCCGAGGCTTTTTTTAAAAAATATTATTAATAACAAGTTCAAAAGATTTATTTATGAGATATTTTCACCTGAAAAAATGATTTATATACGTTTTTGAATTCGGACAATAACGTTCAAACAATGAATACCGTAGATGATCAGTAAAATTTTTAATTTACTTTTAATTTTTTGGAAGATAGTTCAATGCAACAGCAAAATGAATCAAAAATTGAAGAAGCGTTGTAAGCGATCAAATAGTCAAAAATTATAATTGCTTAGAAGCGGGGAATTCCAGTGAATATAAAAAAACTTTTAACGGTTAAAGGTGATTTGCACAGACGTTTGTTACAAGAAAGAACCAGCCAATCAAAAATAACAGATTATTTGGTTTTTGATAAATAAAAATAAGTATCTACATTTTTTTTAAAACCATTAAAAAATTGTTGCCCTAAACAGAAAAAAAAACGCGCTAACGGAATATATTTCATGCTAGCGATATAATTTGTCTTAATAGACTTTTAGTGTACTTGAATTCTATTTAAATTCATTTTTCACGAAAAAATATCTCATAAAAAGAGAAAACAATAGATTTTTTTTGTTTAAAAATAGTATCAATTTAAAAATGTTGTAATTTATAATCTTTGGGCAAAGATTTTCAAAAAGAAAATAATATTAAAAACACGATTTTATTGCATTAACTAATAAATCATACCTAGCAGACGAACTTTTTTATTTAATCTAATCCATTTGTTTAAATTCTTGAACACAATTAATCACATCATCAAATTGTAAATTTTTCTTGAGATGGGATTTTAGACTTTTCGACAATCTTATTTGTGTGAATCAATCTGTCGTTACTATTTACGATTTTTTTTATGATTTACAATTTTTATGCACAAATCTTTTTGCATCTAAACTAATATATCCTATCCATTTATCAACATAAATTGTTGATCTGATTTCAGCATTTGAGGTTATGAAAAAAATGACAAACTTTTTTCGTTCGTCTTCTAATAATCATCAATTTAATTTTAAACGTTGTTCTGCTTATCATTTCTTTGACTCAATACTTTTGCGCTTTGAGTACTCGACCTTGGTTATTTTAAAAACTATAGATGTGGGTTTCATGGACTACATCTTCACAAACATTATCATTAATATGAAAGTTAGCACTTTCAGAACTAGCTAAAATTTTTTCTATGAATTTTCTGAAGTAAGAAGCGACCGTGTTTGCGTCAATATCTGTTTCTTCTGCTGTTTCTGTCACTGATTTTCTATCATAATAAAACATCATCAAGTCATAAACTGTCTTGATATTCAAGTTTACTATTTCAAAAATGCTATTATTGAAGACTCAAACAGTTTTTCAACATATTTGCTTATTACATCGTAGTCTCAATTCAAATCGGTGCCTGATTTTACCTTTTTATAAATTAGTCTTAGCATCGCAAAAAGGTCTGTTTATCATTTTTTTTTATTAAAGCACAAAAAACAGTAAAATCAATTGCTTTATCTTTGGTAATAATTTCGATAATGATATCTCATTTTTTCATTTTAAACTTTTTTCTTAGTAAAAATAAAATGTAAAATTTTTGTCACCCCACTTCCAAAAATTCATAAATTACCAAAAATATTATAATTAGATTAAAAATTAAAGACAATTTAAGGATTTTGATCTAAAAAAACTATTTTACTTGGAAAATTAAAAAAAACTAATTGGGAATATCAGTATGATCAAATTTTATAACCTAAAAATAAAGAACGAGGACTGTTTCTTATATTATCCATAAATCTTTATTTTCATTCATAAACAAACAAGACCAATCAAAATATCAGCAAGCTAAAACATTTTTTATTAAGCTTGTTTATATAACTTCATTAATTCGTTTGCACTTAAAAAAACTACACAAATCATTTGTAAACAAAATAAGTAAAAATTGTCAATTTCTGTATTATATGACATCAAAAATATGAATAGCTATTATATTATACATTCCTGGAAGAGAAATTTAAAAAAAATTTTAGCTTAGTTTTCATGTATATACAAAAGTTGTTTATCGATTGGGAACAAATATCCCAATTTTAAAGGCAATACAGTAGGTATATCCTTACAAATTATTACTATTTAATACAATAATAAATCTTTTGTTTTTACATCTATAATGATTACTTAACTTGGTAAATGATAATCATAAGTATTGAAAAGATTACTATTTTAATACAAATCAGTTAAAATTATATCACTTATCACGGATACAAGTAATAAATTAATTGGAGGAATTACCAAAATAAAAAAATTAACAAAACCATGCAGCATGTAACATTCACATCTATTTTACATATAAAATATGGAATAATGATTAACACATAAAAATAGTACCAAAGAATGAAATTATATTTAGTTTATTCCTCATAAAAATCAATTATTTTCCATTTCGTGGTAAGATAACAAAAAATGAAAAATATATGGTAAACATTTTTTTTACAAACTTTTTAACTTATAGCTGAATATAACATAATAGTGAATGATTCGTATAATTGGATAGTTATATACAGGGTTTATCATGTCATTTCGTTTTAAACAATTATAAATTAAAAAAAATAAAAACCATGCCAGACAACAATTTATCAAATGAGGACAGAAGAAGAATAATTGAATCTTATCTAAATAGAAACTCAAAAAAATGCATTTCGACTGTTTTTTGATTGCCAATTTCAACCATTTGTTCAATTGTTAATGAGTATTTAAAGGAAAATAGACTGGAAAAAAAGATTAAAGGTGGACAAAGGCGACAAATTTTGACACCACAAGGAAAAGAACAAATAAAATCTTGGATTGATTTTGACCTAAGTATAACTTTGAAGAAGCTTGCTGACAAATATCATAAGGAATTCGGCAAAAAACGTATTTCAAACGACTGTGGATCGTTGTACTTCTTCATTAAATTATTCAATTTAAAGAGTGCACTTGTTGCCCGAGAGAAGGAACGATGTTGAATAAATCGAAGCAAGGCACGCTTATGTAAACGAGTATTTTAATTTGTTGGAATGTAACGGAGAGGATAAAATGTTCTACATTGATGAAGTTGGCTTTAATGTATCAATGAGATGCAAGAGGGAAAGATCTCTAATTGTAAAAAGAGCTGTTTTTACTGTCCCTGGATTAATATCGAGAAATATTTTGGTATGTTGCTGCATTTAAATCAGGGAATTTTTAATTTTAAAACTCAAACAAGAGCATATAATGGTGAATAGTTTTTAAAATTTCATTGAACGGACATTGGAAATTATCCACCAAAAAAATATTACAGTTGCGGTACTGGTAATGGATAATGTTCCTATCTATAAAACTATCCGAATTTGATAATTAATTTAAAATAATTTTGTTACACTAAAGTTTCTTCCTCCTTATTTACCATTTCTCAACCCCATTAAGAATATGTTTGCCAAGTGTAAACAACTTGTGATGCAGTCTTTTCCTAATGATGAGCTTGTATTGTTTGATTCCATAACAAACACTTCTAGTCGTATTACGAGAGATTTTTAGTTCGTATTATAGACGTTTGATAGGAATAATACGAAAATGTATTAATCGAGAGGAAATTGTTGAAGAATAAATTTAATTAATTCTATTTTATTTCTCTTCTTTTATGTTTTTTTATGTCTAACCTGAATAAAATTATTGTTACATACATTATATTTGTATAATATGTCCGTAAAAATTATAATTATTTAAAACGAAATTAATTGACAAAAAAAGTATAATGACATGACAAACCCTGTTTTTAATTTTAGCTATAAAAAACAGGATTTTCATTATTATCAGATACTGTGAAATGTAAAATATTGATTGAATTAAAGAGGAACTATTTGTTTTACTAGTGTAGATTCAACTTGAGAAGCAAGCATAGTACATAAGCAATAAATATTAATTTTTAAATTTTTTTGTCACAGAAGAATGAGTAGAAAAACTATTTCAAACTAAATTTTTTTAGGTTTTTCAATTGAAAATTAAAGATAATCCAAGTATCTAAAAACAAGGTTAATAATTTTTGAGGAAAAATTTAGTTTCTTGAAAAGTAAAAAATTCTGGAATGGTATTTTGCTTCAAACAACAATAAAATTTATGACATTATTTGTAAAAAAATCCTTTAAGCTTATATAGATTTTTTCTTCATTCATTACATAACATTGAAACTTATCGATTTTTCCAAAAATTATGTGAACATTGTACAAACTATCAATATTTTGATCAAAGAATTTAATTAGATTTATTATTTTTAACAACATTATTATTTAAAGTTTAGTTTAAACCTGAATAAAAAAATTTTAATTATTCAAATTGGAATTTGTTTATAACTCGTTAATCCATTGGTTGCAATCTAGAATTAGAACGAAATTGAAGTTTGTGTATATTTAAATACATTTCCATAGCTTATTATACAGAATTAAATTTTTAACTATAAAATGAAAGCAATTTCACAAAAGAAGAAACTTAAATTCTTTAAATTTAGTATTATCTCTGGCTTATAGCCAGCATAATACTAAATATCCATAATTACCAAAGTTGCTAATAAAAAAGAAGTTTTGACCTAATAATTAGTAAGTTTATGGCGTAATAAGTAAAGAAACCACGCTATACATAAAAATTAATATTGACTAAAGCATAAAAAGAATTTGACAGATTTTTTATTTAATTATTAATATTCCAAAATCAAATAAGCATTTCCAAGTTTCTGTATTTTATTTGATATTACTAAAATCACCTCAAATAAATTATTGATAATCTATATAAAGTTGTTCATAGTTCAACCTGTATATTATAATTTCATTAACATGATAAAAAATAGATTTTATGATCATCTTGAACAAGATATAAAGTTATACGTATATGATCAAGATTATAGCATTATATTGGGCAGTCTCTTAGCACTGGTTGAAAAAATTATTTTAAGAATTATTTCGGCTTCCTCATCTTTGCATCACTCTTTTTATAAACTTTTCCTTTTCAGTAATTCTTGATAAATATTACCATAAACTTATTAAATATTCATAGTGGTATAGAATAGCTTGTTTTAAAATGTTATATTAAGATAATAGGAGTAATTTATTTAAAAATTGGATACTGAATAATCCATAAACTGGTTATTAGTAAGAAAAAAATATGAATCTTTCCATATTATATTGCATTGTTACTTTTGATTATTATTGTGATTTAGTATATTTTTAATCAATAATCATATATTTAATGTTTCAAACCATAATGTAATATCTTTAAGAATATTTTAGAACAGTCATTCTTTTGGGATATTAAACAATATTGATTATAAATGGAAAATATCATACAGTTTATTTATTAAACCTTGTTTCATGAATTTAAATTAAAATCCTTACTAGTGACTAGGGCGACCCAATGCAACTTTTGAAAATTAGTTATTTCTATTATCTAAATAATTTTTTCTATCGATATGGTGTTTCATTCAAAACTGACAACTTCCAAACAATCAATATACAGTAGACAATATAAAGGAGATTTCATCACAGGCACTGATGATAATCTATATTGTGTTCTTTGTAACAAGGATGTAGATTGCACACGTAAATCAACGGTTGACAAACACAGGAAAAGTCAAAAACGCCAATAAGGGCTTTGGATTAGTAAGAACAAAGATATTCAAAACAATCATTTTTTACTTATAAAAATCCAAATTTTACAGAGAAAGTATTGAATACATTTTTATCTTGCTATATTTAATTATAGAAATCGAGAAATTCAAAAGTAAAAGCTCTTTTAACCGAATAAAAAAACAATCAAACGATATCTGAATTCGATGCAAGAAAATATGTCGACAAATTATTTGGTAAGCAAATTCCTAACATGATAAAATATTTTCAGTTGCGGATGAGATGGAAATAAAAAAGCAAAAGTTTTTTTTAATGCCCTTGCCAAAACAATTAAAAATCCGTCGAAAATAATGTTTATTGAGTGTGTAAAGTTATAAGAAAATATAAACTCAGTTATTTTTATAAGGCAAATAGAAGAAGAATTGGAAAGAATAAATACTTTCATAGATAATCTAACTATTATAATAACAGATAGAGCATTATATTTTATAAAGGCTGTGAATCAAATTAGAAAAAAATAACAAAATAATATTTCACGTACATTGCTTAGGCAATTTAATACATAATTGTGCCATGAATTCTGGTGCTTATTATAAAAAGTTTGATACTTATTAAAACGTTTAAAATATTGACACATAAACCGTTGGGGAAATTTTATAAAAAATAAAAAAAAAGAATTAAAATATTAATTTAATTTTCGATTATATATATTTTTTACGGAATATAGAAAACTGTAAATATCATATGAATCGCCATATGATAAAATCATTGATTTATTAGAAGAAAAGTTGCTTTCATATTTAGAGTTTCGATTTACTATTTTAGATGATTCAACTATTTAAGATTAGGTAATTTTATTGGTTTTTGTATTCATTGATACTATAAGTTAAAGCTGGATGTGGAGCAACAAAAGTGGTATGGAATTCTTTACAGACATTAGTTGTAAGTGGTAAATACTTTGAAATTCTTATTTTTAGTTTCACGAAATTACCATATTCTGAATAAACATGTTTGTCTCAAAATAATCAAAAAATTTGTAAATTTTATCTCAACTTAGATATTTTTTAATATTAATTTTAACTATTTCATATCCAGCATCTTCTTCGTTTACTTTACAAATTAAAAGGAAAAGCAATCTTATGTCGTTTTTAAATCTAATATTCATCACAAATCACTCTGAAGTCCTAAACTACGAATATTTCTAGAAATTATTTGACCGAAATGAAACAAACAATAGTAAATTTTTTTGTTAGCAAAAGTCTAACAAAAAGAATCCGTTAAAGCTATTTCGACGTCTATTATAATTTTCTCTATATTTAAGGTTCCTATATGTGAAACAATTGAATTCAGCATTCTCGCATAATCATTTTCATTTTTTGATTTTAGATATATGTAGCACAAAGAAAAATAATTTCCAAAAACTTCAGAATGCATAATAACCATTTAATAAAATTCAACAGTATAGGACTAAAATGTTCCACAGTATTACCAATTTTTTGAGTCTTTAAAAAAATCAAGAAGTGAATCGTCAATAAAAAAAAAGAATCTTTTTACTATCAGTAATTCCTGAATCATAAAGCAAAAATTTATATCCAGCGAAAGTAATTACATATTCGTTAGGAATATCATAATTAGTTGGAATAGTTAAAAATTGTGCTTTAGATCTTATATTTCTAAAATTTCCTTTTAAGGGTCTAATATCAGGTAATAAAGACCTATGGAAATTGTCTAATACACTGATTTCTTCAACTAAAATGGTAGAATTTTTCAAATTTTGATTTTTCGCCAGACTTCTCATCTAATATTAAATCATAGTGCAAATTTTTCTTGTAGATTTTAGTCTCGGATACATAAATTGACGCTGTACATTTCTTGGTAGTAAATTGCCATCTATTTGAGTTGTTTACTTTTTCTTTGTAATACGTAAAGCCTCCTGATAGAAACAAATCATTATTTATGTACCTTTGTAAAATTTAAAGCATATTTTATCCATTTTAAGGATCTTAAATATAATTAAATATATTTATCTTTAAAAATTTTGTATAAATTTAAAAATTGAAAAAAAAATTATTAAAAAAATTAAAAAAACCTTTTTTTAAAATTGAGGAAATATCCCTTTTGGGAAAATTTCCGCAAATCAATTGTGCCATGAATCTTAGTGCTTATTAAAAATAGTTTGATACTTATTAAAACGTTTAAAATATTGACACAAAAACAAATATATATTTTCAACATTTGTAGATGTAGATAAACCACCATCTTTTGTAATTACAAGGTGGTCTAGCTGGCTTAAAGCTGCCCGCATACGGATATTTCAGCGACCAAATTTTAAAAAAACTTTAATAAAAAAATAAAGTAATACTTAGATAAAAATTATAATATAAATTTTAATTAAATTTCAAATTAATAATCAGGTTCATGCTATTAAAAATCACGGCAATTTATAAATATCTTTCATTTTCACAAGTGATAAGTAATTTTTCCTCCTTATAAAAATTTGTTTATAATTCCGGATAGTTACCATTCATATACTGGTCAACCTTAAGCCTTAAAATCTCTACTTCCTCTTGCAAACAAACAATGAACCTTCCGATATTGGGATTTGGCAGCTGCATGTATGATTTACACTTCTGGTTATTTTTAAATCGACGTTTAATGATAGGCTTCCTTTGCATTTTGCTTCTTTGCATCTCCACCTTGTTATATTATCTTTCATTTTGTCTTTTCTATAAATATAGTTATCTAAACCCAACAGCTCTTTTCCTTTTTATATTGGAATAAAATTCATAAAAGGTGAAATTAAAAATAACAATAAAATCTGTCGCTGAAATATCCCGCTGCCATATTTTCAACATTTGTAGATGTAGATAAACCGCCATCTTTTGTAATTACAAGGTGGTCAAGCTAGCTTAAAGTTGCCATATACTATTCAGATAATCTTCCTATTGTGATAAAAATATTCAATAGTTTTAAGACAAAAGTTATATATTATCAGAGAGCATATGATGCTTTGAATAATATATCCAATCAAAAGGATCTGATAACGATAAAAATATCATATTCGTTTTTGATTAACATTTTAGATATGTTTGAAGAATCTGATTTAAAAATAAAGTCCGGATATGAATTTATTAACAGTTTATTTATCCCAGAAGATCTCGTCGAAATATTATATACAAAAGACTGCATGGATAAAAATGGTATAAAATCAATTTTAATGATAGTGCTGGGTTTATCTCTCCAACAGATTATAGTTTGTGCTTGACTGTCTACCTAAGTCAATTACATTGGAACAATGTTTTCCCATGCTGAATAAATTATTAGCTAATGATCGAAAGTTTAATGGCGAGAGTATTATTAAATATTTTTTGATTTATTATAATTTTTACCCCAATGCAATGAAAACAGAGCCAAATGAAGATAAAAATTTTGATGATGTTTAAAAGATCAATAATTAAATAAATCATCGGAGTTTTAGACATTTTCAACTTTTTGTAAAATTTGATGAAACTTTTGCCTTGCCCTTGTGATATTACACTATGTTGCTTTTAATTCAAAGAATTGCATACAATATGTTTATTGAACCATGTTTCATGATTTTAAATTAAAAGGTTTACTATTGACTCTTACATAAGCTTGTTCATAAAAAATTAGAAGGGGATGTTTTCGGAAAAATAAATTTTTGTTTACAGTAAAAATAATATCATTTTCTTAAATTTAATAAATTGATCACATCTTTACCATAACATCAAGATACATATCTACGTTTTTAATAGAATTTAATAAACATTGATGAAAAGTTGTATTATAAATTACTCACTGTATAAAGAGCTTATTTTTTGCAAATAATATTTTATTTCTGTGTTAAGTGAATCTAAACTTAATTTTTAAATATATTAAAATAGGCTTTAATAAATTAAAAAAATAATTTTTAACACTGGTTAATTTATAATCCTTTATTTTTGTCTAATTAGTAAAAGAATTACATTTTTGATTCCTTAGGAGGATTACATGACATTTTTAATCTAATTAACGTAAATAGTATATTCAAACTAAACAAAAAGCCCTTTCATGGAGCCAAAGTCACTTTAGATACTTGCATTCATCTTATTCATAAAAATTAGTTATTAAGTATAATAATGTTAGTAAAATTATCATAAATGTGATAGGAAATAACTAAGAAATTGTATTAGCACACATCACGTGGACAATTCATACAAAATAGCAAATTATTTTTAATTTTTCGATAAACTTTTAGTTTTCAGTTTTAATCCTAGAATTTAAAATTATTAAGAACCGCTTTACAAGTTCTATTTTGGATTAAAAGCATAATGGTTAAATTGCCGTGGGGAGTACTGCTTTTGAAAAAGATATTTCATTATGACACAATCAAAAAACATTACATCTTGTATGCGGCACTTATTAATTTTAGAAACAAAATAAGTGTGTTTTTGATAACATACGTTTCTTATGTTATGTACCATGCCTCTAGGAAGTCGCTTGCAGTAGCTAAAGTATCTTAAAATTTTATTTTTATTTAAGTCTTCTCTTGATTCTTCATCAGGAAACTCTACTGGTAATACAACCTTTTACGGTGGTTGGGCTCCATTTAGTACCACATGTTCTCAATTCTTTAGATGGACCTCACTCTCTTACATATTTTTCTATTATGGACTCAATTTGGTCTATCTTTTACTCCCTAACAATGTTTGGCAGGTAAACTAAGTTTTATTCATAGTGGTCATGCTGCTGAATATTTTTCACTAAATTTATTTCTATCATTAGGATTGGCATTAGTTGGATTTGTATCTATACTATTTGGTTGTGCAAAATATTTTATGATCCATCATATTAGTTACTTTATAATAATTCAGGTATTCATTTTCTTAATGTTAATAGATTTTTTCAGGAGCCTTTAATTCTTTCGGATGGCCTTGTATAATTGCAATAATGGCTAATTGGTTCAGTGAAAACAAACATGGAGCAATATTTGGAATATGGACATCCCATATGTATGTGGGTAATATACTAGGTCAAGTAATTGCTTCATATTTTCTCTCTATTGACTGGTAATAATAAATATATTTCTTAGGGCTCTATCATTTATAGTTCCAGGTATTATGTGTATAGTTATATCTATTTTCGTGTATCTTTTCCTTATTCCAGGTAATACGATTGAAATTTTATAGATCCAAAGGATATAGGTTTTAATAAAATTTTACATCAAAATGAACGTTTATCAAATAATATTAACCTAAGTTCTCCAATATTGGAAAATGAAAAGGAAGATTCTTCCTCAACACATCGAGATTTTATAAACGATGATTCTGATCTTTGTCAAGTTGAAAAGCCTATGAATTTTTTTAGAGCTTTAATGTTACCTGTAAACGTTTGATTATTTTTAGGGAGTCTTGGAATATAGCTTTTCCTTGTTTTTTGGAAAACTTGTATCATATACTTTTTTGTTTTGGCTACCTAAATATATAAAAGAAGTGGGAATAAACAATTATGTTGTAACAGCGACATCGGCTGGTTACTTGGCTACCTTTTTTGATGTAGGAGCGGCTATAGGTAAGGATTTATTTAAAATTCTTAAAAATTCTTAAAATTTTAGGTGGTCTAATAGTGGGATTGATAGCCGACTTATTAATGAAAAATGGGATAACTTGTTCAATTTTTCAGCTTCTTTCAGCTATTAATGTATGCTATGATGTATTTTAGCTATTATTATATGCTTATTTTGGAAGTTATAGTCTATCCTTGAGTATAGGTAGTTCCCTTGTAATTTTTAGCATTTTTATTTTTTGGCGGATTTTTGGTATGTGGGCCAATTACTTTAATATCAACTTCAATCTCGGCAAATTTGGTAATTTTGGTAATTTTAATAAATTAGGGGTCGATTCCTGAATTGAAGAAAGTTAAAGCTAAGGCAACTGTTGCTGCTATTATTGACGGAATAGGTTCTTTAGGAGCCGCTTCTGGACCTTTGGTTGTTTACTTTTCATCAAAATATGTAACTCTGTATTTCTAACTTTAGAATTGGGAGACTGTGATGATTTCCATGACAGTATCATTAATATTAAGCTCATTGGTACCTAAAAATACTATTTTAGTTATTATCACGCCAAACATTTAAAGAAATAAAAAAAATATTTAAATAACATTTTTTATGCTTGTATATTTCCTTGAATCGGTTGAATTTTAAAATGCATAGATATGAGAGAAAAGATAAAACATTTAAGATCTTGAATGAGGTAATAAAAGCATTTCAAGCCTTCTGGGTCACTATTTAGAATTAAAAATTAAAACTTTGATTGATTTATATCTCCGAGAAAATTTATTTTAGCGGTAGCAAATGAAATATGATTATCATTCAATAAAATTTCTAATTCCTATTTTAAATGAAAAAATACTTGTCTTCCATCATTGTCCGGTTCAGGCCAATTTTCATCGTTTTCTTCTAGAATCTAAATTTTAACAAATAATTCACTTCAGAACTTTTAATAATTTTTTTCATTTCTTCAATAATAATAGATCCAACGTATACTTTCTTGTTTATGATTGTTTCTTTCCTATAGTTTGAAGAATTTGAGTATAGTAAGAGTCCTTAAATTTTTAAATTGGCTACCATCTGAACCTAATTCAAACTCTAGAAACTCATGACCAAATTTCCCTTTATGACCACTGTAGTATCTAAGATAAAATTCTGGGTCCATTAAACTTGTCACGAAAAACGAGTTTTTACGAAATTATTTAGTTTTTATATTTTTGTTTAGTAAAAATTGTGTTGTTATTGTGGTAATAATTTTTGTTAAGATTTAAGAAAAAACCTGCATAAAATAATCAATGATGCTCAAGCTTGTTGCTTTTTTTTTGTATCTATTTAAATTGTTTATTTTTGGTTGGAGAAGGGAATAATATATTTGGGCTAAAATGAACTTTACGGGTCCTAATACGCCTGCGTAAAATGTTTAACATTGACAATTTTAATCTTGATAATATTGATTATTTTTTGATATTTGATTTACCAAAATTTAATAAATTCACCATTAAAAACAATTAATTTTTTAAAAATTTAGGTTTATTACCTAAAAGAAGTACTTGTGAAATGTGTAATAAAATTATGAATATCCAAAAATACAATACAAGCATTGATTATTATATTTTTAGATGCATAAAATGTAAAAAAAGATGATCTATTAGATATGGACTATTTGTTTTGAAGATAACCATGTAGCTTTATAAAATGTAAAAAAAGACTATCTATTAGAAATTGAACTTTTTTTAAAGATTCTCATTTAGCTTTATAAAATGTAAAAAAAGACTATCTATTAGAAATTGAACTTTTTTTGAATATTCCTATTTAGCTTTATAAAATGTAAAAAAAGACTATTAGAAAGGGAACTTTTTTTAAAGATTCCTATTTAGCTTTATAAAATTTAAAAAAGACTTAGAAATGGAACTTTTTGTTGAAGATTCCCATTTAGCTTTATAAAATTTAAAAAAGACTTAGAAATGGAACTTTTTGTTGAAGATTCCCATTTAGCTTTATAAAATGCAAAAAAAGACTATTAGAAATGGAGCTTATTTTGAAGATTCTCATTTAGCTTTATAAAATGCAAAAAAAGACTATCTTTTAAAAATGGAACTTTTTTTGAAGATTCCCATTTAGCTTTATAAAATGTAAAAAAAGACTATCTATTAGAAATTGAACTTTTTTCAAAGATTCCCATTCAGCTTTATAAGATGTAAAAAAAGACTATTAGAAATGGTACTTTTTTTAAAGATTTCCATTTAGCTTTATAAAATGTAAAAAAAGACTATCTATTAGAAAGGGAACTTTTTTTGAAGATTCCTATTTACCTTTATAAAATGTAAAAAAAGACTATTAGAAAGGGAACTTTTTTTGAAGATTTCTATTTAGCTTTAAAAAATGTAAAAAAGACTATATATTATGAATTGAACTTTTTTTAAAGATTCCCATTTAGCTTTATAAAATGTAAAAAAAGACTATCTATTAGAAATTGAACTTTTTTTGAAGATTTTCATTTAGCTTTGTAAAATGTAAAAAAAGACTATCTATTATAAATGTAACTTTTTTTGAAGATTCCCATTCAGCTTTATAAAATGTAAAAAATGACTATCTATTAGAAATGTAACTTTTTTTGAAGATTCCCATTTAGCTTTATAAAATGTAAAAAATGACTATCTATTAGAAATTTAACTTTTTTTAAAGATTCTCATTTAGCTTTATAAAATGTAAAAAAAGACTATTTAAAAGGAAACTTTTTTTAAAGATTCCTATTTAGCTTTATAAAATGCAAAAAAAGACCATCTTATTAGAAATGGAACTTTTTTTGAAGATTCTCATTTAGCTTTATAAAATGCAAAAAAAAGACCATCTTATTAGAAATGGAACTTTTTTTGAAGATTCCCATTTAACTTTGTAAAATGTAAAAAAAGACTATTAGAAATGGAACTTTTTTTAAAGATTCCCATTTAGCTTTATAAAATATAAAAAAAGACTATCTATTAGATATTGAACTTTTTTTAAAGATTACCATTTAGCTTTATAAAATGTAAAAAAAGACTATCTATTAGGATTGGAACTTTTTTTAAAGATTCCCATTTAGCTTTATAAAATGTAAAAAAATACTTTCTATTAGAAATGGAACTTTTTTTGAAGATTCCCATTTAGCTTTATAAAATTTAAAAAAAGACTATCTATTAGGATTGGAACTTTTTTTAAAGATTCCCATTTAGCTTTATAAAAATGTAAAAAAAGACTATTTATAAGGAAACTTTTTTTAAAGATTCCCATTTAGCTTTATAAAATGTAGAAAAATACTTTCTATTAGAAATGGAACTTTTTTTGAAAGATTCCCATTTAGCTTTATAAAATATAAAAAAAGACTATTAGAAAGGGAACTTTTTTTTGAAGATTCCTCATTTAGCTTTATAAAATGTAAAAAAACATTATCTATTAGAAATTGAACTTTTTTTAAAGATTCCCATTTAGCTTTATAAAATGTAAAAAAACACTATCTATTATAAATTGAACTTTTTTTAAAGATTCCAATTTAGCTTTGTATCAAATATGAACTTTATTATATTTTGAAGTTTTTAATATAAACATAAATCAAGAAGACACTAGAAATAAATTTAGACCATACCATGTTGATTGAAAAAATTATATAAGAGAAATATATATGGGAATATTAATTTATTCAAAGAAAAAATAGGTGGAGCTGAAATTATGGTACAAATTGATGAATCAAGAATAGCAAAAAAAATATGAACGTGGAAGGATTTTAATAAATCAAAAAATTTGGGTTGTTGGTATGGTAAATGATAATAATAATGTATTTATATGCTTAACAGAAGTTAGAAACAAAAAAAAATTAATAAAAATAATAAAAGAAAATGTTAAAGAAGATTCTTTTATTGTTACTGATGGGTGGAAATGATACTGTAATTTAAATATGGCAGGTTATGAACATGAGATTGTAGTCCATGAAAAAGAATTTTTAAATCAAAATGGTTTTCATACTAATAAAATGGAAGCAATATGGGAGCCTTTAAAAAATATAGATATATTACAAACTGAAAATATGAAATAATCCCATCATATATAGCTAAATATTTATTTAAAAGAAAATTTAAGATAAATAGGTTATCTCAATGTTTACCAAAAATAAATATGATTTATCTTCATTAATAATTAAATTTTGTATTATTTTTGCGCGGGCATATTAGAGGCCCCAAAAGTACATTTTAGCTATATATTTGATACATTTTTTAGTTAAAATTAATTCGTTTAATTTCATTAAAAATAAATAAGATTATTTTTTAAGCACGTGTTTAAATTTGGCTTAATAAAAAATCTATTTTTAGATGATATCTTAGAATTTATACAGTTGAAAAGTATCTAACAAAATTACAAGAGAAAAGGGTACTACTGGGTTTCACACCCAAATTTGAAATAAAATTTATTATAAATATTTTTTCAAAATCTAGGGTTATGACACCAGAATTTTACAATATCTAATATCCAAACTCTTTCCTGGCTTTCCTTTAATAAAAAAATATGATTCCAATTAAAAATCTCCTTTGTGCACGTTGTCATAAAGAAATAAAAATCCGAATCAAAAAAGTAAGGATTTATATTTTAGTTTTTATTTATCGTTGCATAAGATGTAAAAATGAAGATTGTCTTTATTAACACTTTTTTTTCGACAAAAAAATTATTTGGTGTTTCGCAAAAACTTTTAGTAAAGAATTTATTGAAAGTTGCTTTTAAATATTTTGGAAAAGATTCATGATGCAAATAATTGAGAATTGTGGTTTAAATTACTATCATACAAATGTTAGTTGGCAGACTTTATAATAAAAGTTATGAATCATCATTTAAAAAATCAAACCAAATCGGGAGGATATGCTACAAGCTTCCAAATTTATGAAGTTTATTTTGAAAATAAAGAAAATATTACATTGGTCTTGATTTATTGGGAGATTTAGATGCTAAAAACAATGAAGATTTTATGATAAGAATGAGGAATTACGGCGATACAGAGACGGGTCCATAAATTTTTGGTTTAGTTGAAGAAGAAACAAACATTGTGCCAATGTTCCATTTTGAAAGATGAAATACAGATAGTTTGATTCCAATAATTTTACAAAATTTTGACATTAGAACAACTAATATTTAAGATGGTTGGAGAGCCTACTTACGAATCACTGAGTTTGATTTTAAACATGAAGTCGTAATACACGAATAAAATTTTGTAGACAACATAACTGGCACTAATAACTAACGTATTGAATGTCAATGTAGTCATTTTAGGCATTTAATTATGAGACAGCGTCGATGAAATACACTTGAACTATCAGAATACCATCGTAATGAGTATTGGTTTCGTAAAAAAATCCTGAAAACACGTTTATTGAATGGTTAAAATTTTGCAATTTAATTTGCTTTAATTAAAGTTACACTATAAACGTTTTATTTATTAATTATTATAAAAAAAAATTATCTTAAATTGGAGGTCTGTGACCCCTAATAGTAGTGTGAAACCCAGTAATTTCGAGAATAGAAATATTTCAGATGTTTAAAATGTAAAAAAAACATCCTCAAAGCTTTTTAGTAATTTTTGAGGTCTAACTATTTGATATTTTATTAAATTTATTTTACTTTGCAATCCATAATCTAAAACATGCTGCTACTAGTATACCATGTATTAATTTAAGATTTATATCCAAGAATATTTTATTGCTAGAATAATTTTTAAACAAACTCCTTTGTATATAAGTATCAGATTAGGTGGACCAGGTTTAATACCTGAAAAAGGGTTACTTATGCTTAAATTGAAGAATTTTATTGATAATATGTTAGGAGATGAGTTTCATGGTATCGTTTTTGAGAAAAGTAACACTGTCCTAGAACTCGAAAAAACTATGAAATTCTATTTCTGATAATAAAAAATTTATTATTACTAATATTGAGGTTCATTATGATAAAGACAAAGATTATATTATTCTATCTGACATTTCTTACTGTAAGCAATATTATAAATTTTGTTGACTTAAATTTGAAGCATGGAAAACACAAGATTGAAATTTACCAGCGTAAAATAACAAATATTTTTGAAACATATGTGGGAATCAATTTAGACTACCGGGAGTAAACGTTTTACATGAAAATTTTTAATTAAAAACAAAAAAGTAATAGAAAATGGATAATAATTTAAGATTCATTTTCATATGAATATATATTTTAATTTAATTAAATTAAATTTACTGAAAGAACGTATTATAAATATTAATTTATAGTACAGAATTTATAGTTAAGAATGAATTAATTCTTTATTAAGAAAAATTAGGTTTATACATTCTTTACCTGCCAAAATTTTGAAATATACACTTCAAAATGTCACTTGTGTCCATGGATATATTTAATTCATATATTTTGATATATCAGAAATAATTTTAGTAAATTATGCAATTAAAAATAAATTATTTTATAAATAATTGACTATTTAATTAACTTTAAAGATTTAAATTAAATTTTAAAAAGTCATTTTGAATCAAGAAACGATTATGTGCAATGTTTCATGTTTAAGTCGTTTCTTACAAGGAAATTTGAATGAAATAACATGTAGAAAGTGTTTTATGAACAAATAAAGTTATATTCAAAGAGTTATAAAATTAACTTATTTCTTTTTTAATATTGTAGAAAATCCTTTTAAATCATCATGTTTTGTCATAATTGTAATCTTTTTTATACATTAATCTTATTGCAGAATAGAATTTAACGATTAAAGTACAGTTATTTGATATGTTAAGTATACACTACCATTTTAAATCAGGAAAAGTACAATAAATTTATAAACTTGAAAAAATCAGCAAAAAAAAAGGATTTAAAAATTTTTGAGACTTCTTCAGCTGGATTTATGGGAAAAGAAAATTTCAAAAATAAAGGTTTTTCCATATATTTTACTAAAAAATATTTTAAATAAAACCCATACACATTAAAATCGAGTTATTAAAAACTTTCTTTAATCGCAAATAAAAAGATATGCTGTTACCTTATGAGCAATAATCTTATATTCGATTAGGTACATTATGAACACTGCTATACTGACATGAAGTTTAAACAATTCTCGGATTGTTAGATTGGCTAAGATTTGGGATGTTTAAATTATACATGTGACCATTATTGGACTAGTATTTCACTTCGCGGAATTAGTAGTTTTGAAACAATAGCGATAAAAGTTATGAAATTTTAAAAAATTCCCTGTTTATTTAATAAAAGGATTATAACAATCGAAGATCTAGAGGTTTTTTAGTCTTTCAATACCAAAATTGAGAAAAATTCGCAAAATATATATAACAAAAATACAGTTTTACTTTCAATTGTGTCCTATAAATTAGGTGGTCCCGTTATAACTGTGCAAGTTGATAAAGTGATGCTTAATCACAAGGTTTAGAAACTACAGAGGACGAAGCCTACGTGAATATATGTGGTAACTGGTTATAGTGGATACTTCAACTTCACTAGGATTTGGTTTGTGCACATTGTTGAAAACAGGTCCAACAGAGTATTGATTTTTAATAATTGGGGAAGTTATTTGTTGTAAATACATTATTTACACTGATGATTGAACAACTTATAACGATCTAGGAAAAGTGAACGGATAAAAAAAGTCAAATATATACAATTGATACTATTTTAAATTTCCTATTACAGGTGTCCACACACATATTGTAGAAAGCTTAGACGACAAATTAATTCTCAAGTTTATAGAAATGAAAGGTTTAAATGAAGAAGGTCGGAGATTATTTGTTGATAAGTTTCTTTTTCTTGATATTTTAACAAAAAATAATTCTTACAGATAAATTCTTGAATTAATAAAATATTAATTTTTTTTAAGGTTTATTTTTTCAAGTGTTATTACAGGGAAAATTTTTACTATGATCCAAAATTTCTTATCTTCATCAAAAAAATATATAATCATTATGTTTTATTTGAAAGAATATGACAATCTTAATATTTTTTCAAAAATTTGAAAATCATGTATTTTAAAGATTTTATTATTATCAACAATTTTTTTTAAATATTCAGTCAATATTTTTATTAGTCAACATCGATTTGCTAATTTTCACATATTAAATAATATTCCACATGTTTATTAGTTTTAAAATGCAGGGAAAATTCTTACATAAAACATTTAAATTATTTAAGGTAATTAAACTTATTTAATTATAGTCAAAATATATTAGTTTTAAAAATTAATTTAAAAATCTTGCATAATAATTTGAATATTTTTAATTGATAAATTATCGTTCAAATTTACATTGAAACAAAATGTTTTGTCCAAAATTAAAAACTTGTTTATAAAATTTTCATTTGTAGGTTTAAAAATTTAAAAACATTATATAAAAATGATAATATAAAAAAATATATACATTTTAATTTTTTGTAAAATTATTTCTAGGTATTTTTGAGACAAAAAATAATTTAATCAAAATTTACGACAAAAAAAATTCGTCCAAATTTATTTAATACTATTAATGTCATCATTTATATCTAACAATTTTTAATTATTTTTCTTGATATTTGATGTAATAATCGTTGAAAAATCTTTTTAGTATAGAATTATATATTTCAATTAATAAAGCTCTTATTTTTCTTATGTTTTTGGGTAAATTATTTTTATTATTCTTTTAACAAATTCCTATAAAAATGATCGATAGAATTAAGATCAGGTAATTGAGAAGTATCTAGCAAATTTACTTCATTTTTTAAATAAGCGTATTAAATATTTGGATTTATGATAAGTATTATTGGTTTGTTGATAAATAAAATTATTATCAAAACCCAATTTGTTAGCAGAAGTATCTAAACTCTTTTTACGATTTTGTTTATGATATATTTTGTCTATTATTCCCTAATTAAAAACTAAATTACTTCTAAATTTTGAGGAAATGCATCTTGAAATAATTAAACTTACAGTCCATGCTTATCCATCAATAAAATATCAATATTTTGAGAGTTTACTTAAGGTTTCTTCATATTTAAGCCTTTCATCAGATGAAAAGTGATTTATGTTTGTCTCGACACAATAAAATTTTGTCCCAAGCCTTTATAGTCATTAAAGATCATTTTGGTGCTATATTTAAGCTACTTAGTATCTAATGCCAGAAAGAAGTAGTATTTTGCTTGCATTAGTAAAAATAAACCATTATACTTAATGACAAACTTAATATTTACCTTAAGAAACTGTTCTATTTGTCTGTTTTTTTTAGTTCTAAAGCAATTTTTTTGCAGATTTTGTTGAATCATAATTGAAAATTTCATTTGAAAGCTTAAACTGTTATTGGTTTAAAAATTGTTGTATTTTTTCACAAGATACTGTACCGTTGTTCTTGAAACCTTCATATCTAATGATATTTGACGTGTGTTTATACTCTCCTGCAATCTTATATATTTCATTTTTTTGTCAATTCAGCATTATTGTGATTCATTGTACATGATAGACCAGTAATAAAAATTTAAAAAATACATTAAGCTTGAATCAATTTAATATTACCAAACGGACGATTTTTTTATTAAAAAAACTTGCTTTAATTATTTATTGGTTGAAAAATATCAAAAAATAATTTTTATAAAAAATAAAGATTTATCTATATTACTTTTTATATAATTTGTATAAGTTTTTGAACCTACAGATAAATGCTTAAAAATATAAGTTTTGGATCATGTTTTTTTACTGTTAAATTTCGATATTGTTTTTTTTACCACCAAAAAAATAAAAAAAATAAAAAAGGTATTTAAAATATAAATATTAGATCATTTACTATAATAATCAAAATAAAAGAATTTTAAATATTATACTTTCATTAATAACAACAATTCCTCAACTACTTTTGCTGTCATATTTAATTTTCAAAAGAATTCACTAACAAAGCTTGCGCTATAATAAGAGAGAATACCTTTTCTAGTTTTTATTTCAAGCTTAAAACAGTTATGAAAAATGGATGTATTGGGTGTGCATATCTTCATCCTTATTCATAAATTCAAATTTGTGAAAAATTGTTTTTTGAATAAATCTGTTACGAACAAGTGTATTATATGACTTTATGTGGATAACTTTGTATTATTATTCCTGAACTGACATACAAATGATTGGAATAAAGGTAGAAGACTTTTTGTTAGGAATTATTCCAGCCCAAACACGTGAAATCTCACCTCTTACCTTGGCAATTGTAAGAAGATCAGTGTGATTATTGGATGATCTCCTCTGTGGCTTTTGCATTTATAATGTATTATTTTTTCATCATACTAAACATGACATCCAAAAAATCAAATTTTTCTTTCTGATGCATTTGATGCAATAATAAGAGTAACAATTTTGTCGAAAATTTTTTTATCATAAAAGACCTTGACACCTGAATTTTCTGTAAAATATAGTGGGTTGGCCTTCTAGTTTATCATCTCAATATAATTTTGATAAATTTTTAATAGGTTGGTAAATTTTTTGAAGAAATATCCTAGTCTTATTGAGTATCGACTAAGTTTCTTGATGTAGATTTTGTTATAACAATTCCAAATGAATGTATCCGTAAAACTTTTTCCATTTTACATGCTTCAATGTCGTTTGCAACAAGCGCAAAAGATATGTCGCTGTATCAGATTAATTTCTTGAAACCAAATTAATGTATCCCTTTTGTTCATTCAAATTATTTTCTCTTCAAGTTCTTCAATATTCATAAATCTAATGTATTTATTTTTATTTAAATTGTTTTAGTCAATTTAATAAAACTTATGTTTTTAATTTTGGCAAAATTTTTGGATCAGGTCTTATTGACGGCTAAAGATAAGTGTTTTCTCTGATAAAATTTTTTTTTGATAAATCCTGATAATTTTATTAGAATTTGCAAGAAAGAATAATTTAGAGTTCATACAATGGTTGATGGCTAAAGAACGAATTCGAAGGATTGTAAGGTACATAGTACGCAACTAACCTATCAAATTAGTTCTCGCAATGATGATGCTGATGAATGCTCTTACATATGCTTAACAAATGGATGTAGCAGATTTAGAAAAAATCCGTCGATAAGTAAAAATACTTGGTTTTAGAGTTTTTTCTATTTTTGCTATGAAAATTTAAGTTTATAGATTTATATAGCAAAAAATACAATTATGCGACATAAAAATAATTAAAATAAAAAAAGCTACAGCTTTAAAGATAACAAAAATGATAGAAAACAAAATACATATAAACATTGAACACAATTTTCCAAGATTAGGTGGAGAAAATTGCTTTTTACATATTGATGAGACCAAGCTTAACTATAATGTAAAGAGTCATCGAGGCAGATGCCCAAGAGAACAAATTTTGGCTCTCTGTAATCGTTGACACGTCATTTCAACCTGCAAGAGGTTATGCTTGCTTGTTTGCAAATAGAACAGCTCAAATTATTTTGCCAATCATCTCAGATAAAGTAATAGAAGGTTCCATTATACATACAGATGAGTGGAGAGCACACACAAATATAAGTAAGTTAAATTATCAACATAGCACAATATGCCGTAAGTCCAATTTTGTGGATTATGAAAATAATGTGCACATCCAGCATGTAGAAAGCTGGAACAATAAATTAAAAAAGGCAATAAAAAAAAGGAGTGCAACTAAGCTGTCATGAGACATTTTTAAGTGTATTTACGTTTTGAGCAAA
>CAKKLC010002447.1:55430-73575 GCA_918559645.1 Ceratonova shasta | reverse complement strand
TGGGGAAAGATAAACAACGAACATCGTCAATATCTCTAAGTAAATAAGTTGTTTTAATACTTATCAAACCATATGCAGGCTGTGGACAAAATGTCACGACCAACAAATTTTTTACGTGCATGTCACTTGCGATGAAATTATTGGAAAAAAAAACTACATTAGTTGGAACTATTAGAGCAAATAAAAGAGAATTACCCAAAGCAGCCAAACAATCAAAGGATAACATGAAATCGTTTTTCCACTCTCCTATATAGATCAAAAAATTGTGTCCTTACAATAAATAAAAGCAAACCGAACAAAAGAGTGGCAGTTCTAAGTGCTAAGCATAAATTTGTTAAAATTGATACAAGTAATGGAAAAATGTTACCAAATTCTATTCAGTTTTATAATAAAACAAAATTTGGAGTTTATATGACAGATCAAATCGACAGAAAATCTACGGTAAATCTAGTTCTCATAGATGGCCTCTACAAATATTTTTCAACATTTTAGATTAGGCTGCAATAAATGCTTAGATCCTTTTTAAAGAAGTGGCCGGAATACAAATAGAACAAAAACAGTTTTTGTTTCAATTAGCAGAACAGCTTTCCACCGAATACACAACTGAAAGAGAGAAACATTTATAACAACAGAAAGACTCACAAGTATAAACTGCAACATCTTCAAATACAACAGATTCTACCAAAGAAAAAATTTGTCAAATCCAACTTTGCCACAATAACAAAACAAATAAAATTGGTTAAAAGTCTAAAAATTATGTTTGCGGAAGATGTACATCCAAAAACATTTGCACTTTCATTTACTTCAGATTTTCAGATAATGTATACATTATTTTTTTGAACTGAAATTTATTTTTTTTTAATACTAGTAATACTTATTAATAACTTGTTATATGACTATAAGTCATAAAATATTTTAAAAAATACTGTTAAACAAATTTCTTTGCGAATTAGTTATTTTTTCACAATGCAGTCACTTTGACTGCTTTCAGGCAATTAGGATATACTTAGCTCCCGTCTTTCTAGTGTTAAACATTATCCTCATTAAAAAAATTCAACCATTTAAAAAAAAATTATATTTTTACTCTCTAAACGAGTTCTTCAAATCCCTTAATTTCTGGAGGCATTCATTGTCACTAGAACATCCAAGTTTTTTTGTATGAAGACTAATAAATATTAATATTTTTACTGAGCTCTCATAAATATATTAGTTTTGAGTTCATCTTTTAATTTTGTAGGTACGGTGAATAAGTTTTTTCTTCTTTGATTCTTTATTTAAAAAAATAATACTATAGCCCATTCAAGTCTCATTTTCATATCAATATTATCAGGCTCCATTAGCAACCCAAATTTTAAGTTTGTAATAGTATACTCATGACCTACATAGAACTTCATATCTTTATTATAATGACCAAATATATTATATAAAGTATGGTACATTTCACTAGAAGGACCTTCTAAGAACAATCCAACACCAGCTGCAAATAATGTATCACCAGTAAACACTGCTTCATACTCTTCATAATGATCGTTCTTTTGAACTGAGTTATCAACTACGTGGTAAGAAATATGACTAGAAGTATGACCTGGGGTATGTAAGCATTTTATTGTTAAATCCCCAATCTAATATATTTATTGTTTAATACATTTATTATGTCATTATTTCCAACCTGATCGGTCATTTCAATGCTTCTTGAACATCCAGCATAAAATTTTGCATTTTTAAATAACCTTTTGATCTCAGGATTTCCTCCAGTATGATCACTAGTATAATTAGATAATATACGGGTGATGATGTGTAATAAGAACTGCTTCGGGGTTGGGTAACTTGGAAACTTTTAAGAATTTTAAAATCTATAAAGTAATCTACTTTATACTTTGTTTGGATCTAAAGGATCGACAAGAATAGTCTTGTCTTTTGAGTTAATCACATACATGTAATTATCTTCCCAAGCTATAATAGGAGCTACAGTCATATTTCTTTTGAAAGGCATTCTTAAAATATTTAACGATCTCATAAACATTTTTCTTATAATTAGTCTTTGAGATAGTTAATTTAATTCGATTTAAATTAAACTTATAATTTATTAATACTCAATTGAGAAACCTCATTATAAAATTAGTTTTGTTTTACTTTTAAATTATTGTTGTTAAGAACCATATAAAAGGTATTTTTGTTTAATAGATTCATATTTATGTGAATTTCAAACTCGTAAATTAAAGATTTGTGTAAAACAGTTAAATATTATTTATTGATCTCAAGCGTAATTTATTGTCTAGTGGGTAATTTAAAGTGTAAAAGATGATTATCTCATATTTTATAAAATAGGTAACCTGAGAGTATTTAAAAATAGTGTAGCATTCATCATCTTAGATTTATGCGTTATTTCATTCTACTAACTTAAGATATACACACAAGCATAATTTAAATTTGGATAATAAAATGCATTTAGGTGTAGCGTTTATTTGTTTTAATACCATTTAAACTAATGACTTTATAATAAAATATAAAAGTTTTTTGAACAATCAATAAAAGTTCAGGAAATCAATTACTGTTTATCTTAAGGATAATCTTTAGAAATAAAAATTATATTGAAGACTACTCCGTATTACATTTCCATAATAAAATTTGTTAAATGTGATAATCGTAGTTTGAGGAACAATCAAGAACAATTGTCATAAAAAATCTTTTACAATTATATTATAAATCTATATCTTACATTAAGGTCCATTACATTGATAAATCTTGCCGTTTTATTTATAATTTTTTTTATTTGTTCAATTTTGTTACCAACTGGATTTAGATTTTTGAGAAAAAAGTTTATTTATTAAGTATGCAAGCAGTCATAAAAGACAATTTAATTTTTACTATTTTCCATTTAAATTATGCTTCCATAAAGAATTATTCGTAAATAAAACTAGTCTAGTTGTAGGTAAGATACAAATACTCTAAATTAAAAAATAAATGAGTAATGAAATGATATTCATAGTTATGGTAACGTGGTACTGGCAATTTAAAACATTAATACTTGCTTTATTATAATTGGTCAATGTAAACATTTCTTATGACGCTCTTACTGTTAAGATAAATCAAAATTACAGTTATAACCTTCTAGAAGTGTGGTGGGATGATTTCAATATGGAAATGTTTTATCATCGGAAACAAATCTTAATGGTATGTACAAGGTTTAATGCATATATTTATAACTATATTTTTATTTAGAACTAATATATTAGAAGCTTACATAACAGTGTATCTTAAATGATATTCTGTATTGGGTTATAATTTAAGAGAATAATTCAATGTAACCAATATAATAATGTTAAAATTTACTGATTCTTTGTATAACATATATTCACTAGATTATAGTGAAATTCTACATAAAATTCAACATAAAAGATGTTATATACTGAAAATAATAAATCTGCAATCAGAAGAATTATTATTTTTTCCTTGAAATTTTGTTGTTTAGTCAGGTAAGATTCATAAAAATCCAATCATGGAAAATTAAGAACAAATGATTAAATAATGTGCCAATAAAAATAGATGAATTGGAAATAAAAAATTGTACTTGTAAATCTTTTTTAACAGTTGTAGAATGAAATACATTGAATATATTTTTTTGAAATCAATATGTAATGGAAAAGAATCTTTTTAACGTTACTACTTTATAAACTATAGAACGTCTTTAACAAGATTTACTATAATGTTTAAAATTCTTAGAAAATCTTGAAATTGGAATTATTATTTAGTGGTTGTAGACTGCATCATAAATCTAATTACATTATATTTTATTAAATTGAAATTTGATGTTTTATAAATTGCAGATACAATATGAAATAACCAAAGTACAAGATATTTAAGAGAGTTTACGTCTCCTGCAAATTTATTTTCAAAACAAACTACTGTTTTGAAAAGTTAATAAAGCTATATTGACATCAGTAATATGTTTAGTGATTAAAAACAAATTGAATTATTTCATTTAGAACAACAATTTTAAGCTCTATTATAATAAACTGGATAAATAAAAGTATGTGAATATAGGGAACACATGTAATTAGATTTATAATAATTGATTCATTGTCAGGGTGGAGAATCGGTATCTATAAAAGGATTTGACTTGTATTTTCCTTCATATGACATTGTCTGTTATAGTTTTGATATTTTAGATTGAAATAACTTTATATAAAAGAACATATGCAATAAATCAAGCTAATAAAAATCTCTTATCTTAAATAGCAAAAATAAATTAATAAAAATTCTACTCTTTTCCAAAACTAAATGATTTTTAATAACATTTTAATTAAAAGGAATTTATAAAATATAACATTTCCATAAAGGTTTATGTTTGAAGGATTTAGTTAGATGTAAAAAAATGTATTGTGAATCAGGATGCTTCAAGTGAACCTTAAAAAGTGATACCGAAGCAATAAGTTTTAAACTAAAAAGTAAATGAAAAGATAAAATTACCAAAGAAAATCTTTAGTAGTTGATAACAGAACAATTTATTATATTGATGATCTAATCGAATTCGAATAACTTTTAAAATAAACAGACATAAAATACTTTTCATACATTTAGTTCTAAGCAGCTAATAAACATTCATTACGTACTATAGTTCCTTACTATCTATAAAAAATTATAATATTTTTAATTAACAACTTTTCACAATACATAGCACTAGTTGCAGTGTATTTTTCTATTAAGCAGATATATTGATGTAATAAGTTTTTTAAATACTAAAGTGTTTCCCAAAAAACTAACTTTTTTGTTTATATCATTTATAATGCCTCAAATTTACTGACAGACAATTCGCGTGAAAATTAAACAAATCTACCTAAATGTTTAATCATCTAACTTAAACTTCAGATTGTTGACTAAAACATTAAAATTCTCTACAATAGAGTAATGCTCAAAATTTTTTAATATTTTCTTAAAATACTGTTGAGTGTTCTTACTATGGTTCTTTCTGATACCCGTTTTCAGATTTGAAATTCTTAAATTTGTCTTTTTTTCTTCTTATTGAATGACTTCCACGCATTTAAAAATACTTTTTTTTGGAATGGTGCACTTAGAATTCAGGCTTCAATGTAATCCTTAAGACTGTTAGTCAGTGTGTACACATTTAGCAAAACTCTGTCATACACAAACCAAAATCTTAAAAATTCTGTTGAGGCTACACATGCTGGGTCTAAGTATTGAGTTTTGAAATAATCAAAAATTGATTTTATTCTATCAAAATCTGGTTTGTGGTCAATTGCTTATGTATTACTGAAAAAATGTCCTGAATTCTAGTTTTGGAAAATATGGTAAAACTAATAAATAACTCATATATTTTTTAACTGATGGGTCCGACTTATATGCTGTTGCCAGGTTGTTTTTTTTTGTATTATACGCCAAGTTATCTGCAAAAAATGAAAGTTGTATCCGTTCAATATTGTGCTTGGGATTTTTTTTTGAAAATGAATTAATAGGTGATATTTTAAAATCGGTTATAAAATGTAACGATTCTTTCTGTATATGTTCTCTTAGATACTAAAATATTAATAGTAAAAAAAAATAATTCTTATGTTTCATTAAAACATACAAAACTGGAATACTCGTTTTTAAAAATACGCAATGTAGTTTAAAAAGCTGATAGAAATATTTTAATGCAGAGTAAAATGTTAAATCTGCCAACCATACATCAAACGATTTTAAAATTTTGATGTTTTAATCTGTTGTCAAAATTAAGATTCTTTTATCGTTGTAAAATCCACTGTCAAGATGCAAAAAGCTTTTGTAGGTTATTATCTTCTTGAAGGATTCAGGGACATCGTCGTATTGATTTATTTTCTGCACATATTTTAACTTCTTCTTTCTTTCATAACACTCACATATTTACCAAGTACAAAACTTTGTTTAGCCGACGCTTCTGTGCACAAAGCTGACAATGCATCTTCAAACGACTTTTTTGTTTCGCAGCCTTTTTCAGAAAGTCTATTTTTTGTTATATAGAGTACCTCTCTTGTATATACATCTCATGGTTGTCTATTGATTATCACTTGAGCTGCTTCGTCAGTTATAACCCTACCTATGTACTCTAACTGCTTCGTCAGTTACAATTCTTCCTGTGTATTCTCACTGCTTTGTCAGTTATCACCCTTACTGTGTATTCTATTTGCTTCATTTGTTATAACCCTTCCTGATCTATTCTAACTGCTTTGTCAGTTATTACCCTTCCTGTGTATTCTAACTGCTTCGTCAGTTATAACCCTTCCTGTGTATTCTCACTGCTTCGTTAGTTATAACCCTTCCTGTGTATTCTAACTGCTTCGTCAGTTATAACCCTCCTGTGTATTCTCACTGATTCGTCAGTTATAACCCTTCCTGTGTATTCTAATTGCTTCGTTAGTTATAACCCTTCCTGTGTACTCTCACTGCTTACACATCCATGATTTGCCACTTATGATTTTAGCATCAAAATTGTAGACAAAGTCTTAAGCAATCAAAAGTTCCTTTTTTCTGGTCGACTAAATTATTCTCATTTAAGAGTTAAAATATATATTTAATAATTTATTCTTTTTCCTTTTAAGGCGCCGGCGAAATGTTGGCTTTCCTTCACAAGATAAAAGTAATTTAATATAAAATAACGCCATTAAAAATTGAAAATTTATCCAGTCTTTAATATATTAATACATATTAGAATATTAGGAATCACTTGATGTATTATTGATATTTTTGCATCATATTGACTTAATTAAATTAGTTGATATTATATTGGTTTAATTAAAGTAATTTATTATATTTTATAGTATGATTTAGAGTATGTTTTCGTTGTTTCAATAGATTTTCAGGAGGATTTTTTAGTATTAAAATATTTCTATATTGTTTGTAAATGTTTGTGTCACACATTTTTGTAATAATTATTAAATTATCAAGATAATTATAATTTTTTGTCAAATGGCTTGATACAAAAATGGAGATTTTATTATATCTTAAGTAAATTAACAATATTAGAAACCAAAATCTTATTATAAAGGTATATGTATGTACACGACCTATTTATCAAGCAAATAAATATTATATTGGATTATTTAATAATATTTTTGGAATCTCTAGAGTGTTTAACTATTTCTAAGAGAATTAAATTGTAGATAAATATTCCTCTCTATTAAATGAATATATTTTTACAATTTCATGTTTATGAATATAATAGGTAAAAAGATAATGGTCATATATTGTAAAATAACACGATTAAATATTTAAGATATTTTGAATTAATGAACATTACAACCCACTTTCTTATTAGAAAGATAAATCTTTCGTAATATAGACAATAAAATAAAGATAATTGTAAAATAGGTTATACAGTACAGTTCCAATTATCCGAACCTTTTAGGACTTGTATTTTTAAGTGCTGCTTCGATAAAAAAAATATCGGTAAAAAAAGTCATTTAAATTAAAAAATCTTTAATTGACTTTTTATTTTCAACAATCTCTTTAACTCTTTTTAATTTCATCAAATGTAAATCCATACATTCTTCCTGACATTCACACCACTCAATAAAAGATTTTAAAGTTACGATCACTTCATCATATGATAATTCATTAGATTTATATTTCTTTTCAATTTCAAAATCTTCGAAATTCTCAGACTTCTTATCCAATTCGTTTCTCAACTGAACTTTTTTAATAATATCATGCTCTTCAAGAAATTCGTAACCTGGATCATCTTTATCACACTCTACCAGTGTTGCTAGATATTTTCGTTTAAGAATTGATTTTCTCCTATTTTAAATCTATATTTAAATTAAAGTTTTCTATATCAGTTTTTACAAAGTTTATTTTATCTATAAAATCGGTAGCATCATTTTTTCATAATTTTTTTTGTCATTTTCTTCGAATATCTTATTCCATGACTACTTTAATGTATTAAATTAAACATTATTCCAAGCATAAGCAATAAAGAAACAAAAGTCTTTTAGATTTAAATTTTTTATAAATTCTAGTTCTGTCTTATAAAATTCATGGTTTAAAAGTTTACGAAGAAGTATTTTTCTATAATTACGTTTTACTAGTTCTATTACTCCCTGATCCGTAGGTTGAAGTATAGATGTTACTTTCGGCGCTAAATACATTACTTTAAATTGGCTATTTATACTATTTAGAAGATTTTCTGTTGGATAGGATGGTGCATTATCAAGAACTAGCAGAACCTTTTGTGATATACTCACACTTCCTTTGATAATTTATAACTTCGGGAATAAAACATGTTTTATACCAATAAAAAAAAATTTCACAATTCATCTAGGCATTACTTTGATTTTTGTATTGAATGAAAATCATCATTGTTTTTAAAACATCTAGGGTTTTTATATTTTCCAATTATTAGCAATGGTAATTTATGATTTCCTAAAGAATTACTACATAATAATGATGTAACCCTATCTTTTTTCGTTTTATAACCTGAAATATATTTTTCATTTTTTCCGACCAGTGTGCTTGTAAGCAAATTTTTCCACAATATTCAAGTTTCATCAGCATTATAAATTGTTTCGGGTATATATCCTTCATCCTAATTATATTTATCAAAAGCGTGTAAAAAATCGTTTGCTGATGTAAAATCAGCTGAAAGTTTATCCACGTGTGTTTTCAAATGATATATGTCATGCCTCGCTTTGAAATTTCTCAACCATCCTATAATTCCTTTGAATGTTGTATTTGGATTTAATTCTGTGGCAAAAAATATTGCCTTCTCACATAACAAAGGCCCACTTATTGGCACACCGATTATGCGTTTTTGTAAAAACCACTGTATTAAAGCAGCATCTAAATTTTCATCACTTTGAGGTTTCATATATTTCTATGTATCGGTTTAAAGCTCATGTCTTGTTTTGATATATAGTCCAGAATACGATCTTTATTTACTCTGATATTTGAAACTGTAGATTTTCCGATATTATATTTTTTAGCTACAAAGCTAATGCTGGCACTATGATCTAACAATTTAAATATATCTAACTTATCTTATAGAGTCATGAATATTCTCTTCCTTTTAATTGACATGTGGGCATAAAAAATTAATTCGTATAATCGGAAATTTTGGATAATCGGAATTAGGATAATCGTAACCTCACTGTATTAAAATTAAAATTTCACATAAACTCTTGTGAATTTATAAAATAAGAAATTATTTATATCAGAAAAGTATGTCATTTTCATATTGACCTTTTTAATCAGAAAGCTGTTTTTGCATATTCACACATGTATGTTAATGATAATAAATAGTTAAATACCAATTGAAAAAAATTAAGTGTAATTTATTAGCTTTGAGAATAATGTTATTAGATATTTATTGAATAATCGATTGAGGATTTATTCTTTTAATGATATAATAAACTCAAATCTTAAATGACTTTTGCGATAAAATTTGTACCTAAAATATACTTGACTTTGTTATGCAAAATAATTACATTAATATTAACAATAAGCATATATATATTTCAACTTAAATTAAACACATCATTTTCCAATCAATACCATTACATCATCTAGCAACATTCTGTTACTCAACATAACATTTCATACAAAGACCCTAACCTTCATTTTATTTTATAACATTTATACAAATTTTGTTAAATAAAAGTATTTTAGATAAAAATAAACGTTAACATTACAAATCTTTAGCTTGCCATAATACCGACACTAAAATTTGTTAAATTTACATTACATCTTTACTTCTTCATTCAAAAAAATAAAATTTTTAATATTTAAGAGGCCTTTTGACCACAATTATGAATCAAAGGATGAACCTCAGAACCTCGTTATTGCATTTTCACTCGCTTTCTAACATTACATTGCTGCTTCATGTCGTCTTCATACTACCGCTAACCTGACATCTATTCCTATTACCAAATCGATAAAAACAATTACATTTATAATTCTTCAATACCTTCGATAGCTTCGGATCTATGTTTACGCTTGTATATTCTTTATCTAGTTTGTCGTAGCTTATCACTCAATTTTCAGACTGGCTTCTGACTTAGAGGGTTTGAGTCTTTATCAAGCTGATGACAGCTTTGTATATATGGCCTATCAACCAAATGTTTCACGTTTTCTTCGGCTTTGCAGGTGCTCTAGTACTAAACAGAACTACTGTAACAGTGCAATAGAGACAGTAGGATTAAACTTACCTATCTCACCACCAGTCTAAACCAGCTCAATTTCTATTGTAATATGTGAACAATGCAAGGTTTTGGAACTTTAGCTAGCTAAATATAGGAACAGGCGATATTGAAGAATCAAAAAGCGACGTCGCTATGAACGCTTAGCTACCACAAGTCAGATATTTCAGTGATAACTTTTCTGACACCTCTGACTCCTAACTCTTAATGGTTAAAGGATTGATAGATCACACTTTCCTATTTCGTATTTTTACTGAATATCAGAATCAAGCAAAGATTCGCCTTTTTAATCTAACAGTTGATTTTATGTACTGAGAGCTTGATTTAGGATATACTCGTTGTATTTTTATGGATGTACCTTCTCAGTTCAAATCGCCATCTGATTCTGTCTTCGAAAAAAAAATTCGACAGATCTACTATGCATTGAATTGTCTGTTTCATGATTGTAAGCTCACTTTTAAACATTTGCCCTTGGCACCGAATAAGTAAATAAAGTATAAGAGTATTGATAAATCGATGTTCAACACCATAACTCCTTTTCCACTTATTCTACACTCCTCATGTCTTCTCACAAAATCAAACTGAAGTCAAGCACAACAGGGTCTTCTCTACTCACTGTCTTAGTTAAGCGCGTTACCTTCACTGTGTTACGGTTGGATAATGTGTAGCGTCACTAGAAATATCCTTGACACATTCATGCGGGCAACTATTTAGATGACGAGACATTTTGTTACCTTTGGAGAGTCATAGTTACTACATACGTTGATCCGAGCTTGGTATCGTTTCCACACTTTGACATTCAAAGCTCTGGGTTTAAATCACATCCCGTCAACGCTGTTCAAACTTATCAGAATTTTTGTTTAAGTTAAATATTTGGATTCCGTTCTTCAGTATCAGTTCTAAGCTTACTGATCAAAATAAATCCTTTAATTCGTTTCCATGTTGCCACTAAGCTTAACAAGCCTACAATATAAAGAAACAGATAGTTTTACAAGCTTTTAGAACCCAGCTTGATTAGTATTCGTATACAACAAAAATGTCGATTAACCTGTCTTTAGAGCTTATCCTTTTCCAAATTTATTGATTTATTTTACTGAATTTTCTTACCACATTCTTCCAAAGCAATAAACCGTTCACTTTGGACACCTGATAAGGTTTAAGTGCACTCAGATGTAAAAATCATTAATTTTTCCTCATTTACATGGAATCTTACTAACATCCGTACACTTTAAAAGCAGTGCTCTTGCTGTTTACGTGACTCTTTTCTGAATGGCTTGATTCAAGGCCATTCAACAGTTATATAGTATAGATGATTCCTTCGAGACTAAATAAAACTGCTGATCGCTGTCTTATGATACAGTCTCAACTATTAGCAATAACTAACCACATCTCTTACATTCGGTAAGGAAAATTTAACTTTATCGTTTTGGTAGACATTAAAAAATTAATTATATGCTATTTTATAATATAAACTAGCTAACGGAACGATTAACCTTCCCCCATCTACTGAATATGAGAAACCCTTCTCCACATCAGCCTTAAAGATTTATGTTAAATACATCCCTATATAGCACTTAGATCTGCAGCAGTGAACGTTCCGTGTATACTTACATTATACAATTATATACAATTACTGTGACCTTCTACCTATCAGAATCTTACCTTTCTGAACGTAGGAAATAGGTTACAAGTTTTAGCGCAATCCACTTTCAAGATACATCGATTCAATAGGTGAGTTTTTAGACACTTTTCAGCAGATTCCTACTTTCCGGGGTACCGTCATGCTGACTGTATTGACCGACTTATATTATGGTCTCTATTAACCTCAATTCAGCATATTAATCCTCCTCTCGGTCCATCCCGCATCTTCAGTTCTGCTTACCAAAAATGGACTACTCGAGAATATTTATTAATACGTTACAGTTCAGCATTGCAAAAGTGTTTCATTAACCGGTTGATAGTTTGAAAATAATTCGATGGAATCATTCCCCCGATTCTTCTTATCCTTTGCTATACCCGATGAAACTATAAAGTTTTCGACGATCCTGAAGGAAATTTTGAGTGGAACCAGCTTTTAGATGGTTCGATAAATCTTTCTCAGCTATACGCAAGTCTAATGATCGATTTTGACCTCAGAATCACTTCGAGCCTCCGCCAGAGTTTTCTCTGGCTTTACCATGCTATCGTATAATTCTCCATCTTTCGAATTCAGTACCTAGAACTCCAACTCAATCACATTTAAATATATGGATTGATTATGCTAAGTCCGTTTTTCAACAGAATCATTCCTTTTGTTGTCACTACACCATTGGGTTTAACACCAACTAACTCGCTCTAGATTCTTCTCTCTTGGTCCGTATTTCAAGACGGGTCTAAGAGATAAGTATCTCGTCAGAATCGCAACTCTTCAAACTAACATTAACAACACAACTATCTTCATTTAAAAACAACAGCAGCATTTAATTACATCACTTTCAAATTATCCAGGCAATCGTACTTAACATTTCAATAACATCACAATAAATCTCATGTTTAAACTTACGTACCAGCATAATGAGCAATTAAGAATTTATTAAAACAGGGCACATCCATAATAATTGAAGTTCCTAGGCTATTCCACTGGGCTTAAATATTGTCAATGGTTGTGACAAGATCATGGACCGGATTATAACGTTGCTTTAACACAAGTTATAATTAATACCATGAATTGCAACACTGCTCTCAGCTTCCATATAACGGTTTCACGTACTTTTAACTGTCTTTACAGATTTCTTCTCACCTTTTCCTAACGGTATTTGTCGCTATCAGTCAAAAACAATATATTTATATTTCAAGGGATTTTACTCAAAACAGACTAATACTTATTCATAATAATATGTATACCACTCATAGTAGTCAAAACCGTAAGGGGTGTCCATCACCGGTTGTGCTCTGGGAATCTTGATGTTAGGTTTAGCTTTTTAAAGCTTCCAGAGATTTTCGCCTTATTCTAAAATTTTCTATGATTCAAGCTTTTCTCTTTCGAGATCAGTCTTTCCTTTTTCGCCACTGCTGTTCTGCAGTGGCTATTTTTTCAAACCTCATAACTACTGGTCGTTTCATAATAGGTTCGTCAGTTTTAAGGCTCTGTATTGGGCACCCAATTAACCGTCCGAGAATTCGTACTCCTCTTTCCAAAAGTTTTTTCTGTGATCCAGTCTTCTATCAATCCGTTGTTGTGATCTTCTCTACTAACATTTCCTCCAAATCATCAACGCTTTAACTTCAAGTTTATCCAGCCTAAATAAAAGAATCTGGAGATCGGACACGGTATTTTAATCATAACATTTTTTTTAATAAGTCATTGCTGACTATCAGGTCTATACCCTCCCAACCATTAATTTAGGGCCTGTTCTCTACCGTCGGTCCAGACAACAATCCCAAATTACCCGACTATAAGATCCGTATATCTTGCATTTGATATCACTTTTAACTACGGCGTTATCATCCTCTATGGCACTTCGATCCAGAAGATTTTAAAAGCAACACACAAACTTAATCTACAATCTGTACGTTACAACTCTCAGCAACATGGTCACTGAGATTTTAACTTGATATTTTACCGCTTCATTTGGAGTTACTAACGGAATCATTGTTATTTTCTTTTTCTCTGCTTACTAATATGTTTAATTTCAGCATGTAGTCTTGCCTGAGTTGAGTCCTTTACGGATAAATACCGCATTTAATCTTATGAAATTGCTTATGAATGAATTTAAATATATTAATTTTCCTTTAACAGTGATATTTATCAAGGGTTTACAAGTAAATTTGATCGACGTCTTAATAAATCTCCATATTCAAGTTTAAAATGATGATAATTAAATTAAAAAATCATAATATCAATTCGTACTTTTTAATAAAAGTGGTGTTACATGGACTTATTATACAATTAAAAATGACAATTGTAAAATATATAATAATAAATATTTTAATAGTTTTAATCAGCCCTCAACCAGACACTCACAGTGTAATTATCTGTGTTCCATTTGCATTCAACATTTCGTTAATTCACAAGGTTTTGCGTATCACATGACTAATCGCATCTTGCAGTGGTCTTCATTGATGTTTTTGCCAAGGGATCCACCGTTAACACTTTTTATTATAAAATTTCATAGAGAACAAAGTTTAAACATTATCGAAATGGAGAGTTGTTATATGTCGATACGACAATGTAATATTCTAACAATATAGTAATTTTATTGTCAGCCCAACAAAATAAATGTTGCCACTAATGTTTATAATTTTTTAGTAAAAGAAGAATCATTCATAACAAAGAAATTTTTCAGACAAACACTACAAGCTATATAAAATCTATAATTGTTTGTTAGATGGTAATGATCCTTTTGCAGGTTCAATTACAAAAATCCTGTTACAGCTTTTACTTTTAAATCCATCTTCTTGCTATCCTAAACCCTCGCATATGGTAGAAACATTATGGAAAGGAGTTGAAACACAATATTTCCCGATCGTGCTAAGAACTCTCGAAAAATTTTCGTGTTCCCAGAGAGTGAGTTGCTTCCTATTAAGGAAAAGGAACACACATCTACTGACATCGTGCTGCTTACTATTATGTCCTTTATAGTGTCTGAGCAAACTTACTGTGCCATGTGAATTTTAATGCATCTTGAGGCATTACAAATAACGCACCTTTGAATATTTTCTATTACATTTATCGCTTTCTTATCGTTGTTGCATAGTTCCTTTATATTGCTCTCAAGTGATATCCTACTGCTCAAGAATCCAGTTATTATTAGGACTATTTCGACCTTATATTCTGTGTATGATCTTAAGACGACTAATTCAAGTTCTTGATATTTTAGTATTTTCTCTTTTTCTATTTCTTTAATTAAACTTCCGCAGCATACAGCTACTTCAATTAACTTTTTATCTTTTGTCTTTTTAAAAAATATCCAGTCTCGTGTGTTCTATCGATTTCCTCGTATAGATAATTCAATTTTTGGATATTTCTCCCATCTCGTTAACTACGCTGTGAACTTTATCTTAAAATCTTGTTCGTAAATTCTCTTTTATTTAGAGACCTACCTTTCTTATTGTATTCAACATAAGTTCCGCAACTTTGTTGTCTTTGTTTATGTACTGCAAAGTAGTGCATTTTGCAGCCTACTAGTATGTATGAAGTAGTTTCGTTATTTCTTCCACATAATCTACACAAAGGGGAAATTTGCTTTCCCTACCTTAAAGCCTTAACTGCTCTCGTTGGTAACATGTTATCAATTACCTCTCTGGCGAGAGCAGTGTCTTGAGAGTCTATTTTGTCTTCTTTACCCCACAACCAGACGAGGTCTCTTTTCGGAATCTCTGATTCTGGGTCCCGTATTTTGATAAGTATGTTTGTGATTGCTTTTTCAAGAGAAATTTTTAACCTTTTCATTCGCAAGTGCTTGCTTGATGTTATCAAGGTTAAGATTTCTCACGGATTCAGATATCAATGATTTTCTGTTCATCTCCTCTAGTCAACCAAACATTGGTAATAGATGGTCTACTATTATAGTGTCTTTACTATCCTCAAGAAAGCCCAGCATCGACATAGCTAGATTTATTCGAATATCTTAAAATGATACAAGTTTAAGTCCTCTCCCATCCTTTCTACAATAGAGTCTTGCTTTCATACTTCCGAAACCCCAACTATCTCTTAATATGTCCCTAGTTCTGACATCCAACTTCTTACTTAGGTTCTTCCCTATTTCCATTATTTGTAGAAGGCACCTCCAATTCGACATTGCAATTTGGTTGTGGCAGAAGATTTTACTTCTTATCAAAGTTTTGGAGACCCAAATACTCTTAACATCTTTCGGGTAGATTATGATTTTGGTCTATAGCCATTCCTTCTTTCCATTATAGAGTTTTTTGGTGATGCCGTTTCGGTTCATAAAAGATAATCAAAAACTCTTGGAGGTCATTTTCTAGTTTTTTTGAATTAGTTAGGGATTGCCAAACGGCACTTTTGTCTTTTGACAATTTCATCCTTAAATTTTCAAGTATAGAGATCAAAGATTTTTATGCCAAAAGAAAGTTCCGTTTGTGTTCCGACACACAGCTTGATGTAGTCCATAAAGAGTAGGTAATTTAGATATACTCGTTTCTTCGTCTCTAGTCCCGTCATTCTTTTATTAAGTTCCCAAGATATTGGGACCATTAATAAACAGAACAGAGTTGGTGATAGTAAGTCACCCTGTATTAGCGCCCTTTTAAGAGGGATGTCTGTTGTGTATATCACGATCTTCCTACCTGCTTTACTAGTAGTTGACATCTGTAGCTGTATTTTCCAGGTTTGGAAAAGTTAGTATGTTTGTTCCTAGCCAGGGTGATATGCATTTAGTTTGGCCTATGATTTGTTTTAGTGCAAAATGGGGTACTATATAATAAGCTTTACTAATGTATATCCAGGCTAGGTGTGGTTGTATTTTTGGTTCTTTAGATAATTTGATGATAGTGTTATCAACCTACAAATTATCCGCGCACCCTCTAGACCCATTATATTGGGTCTTTGATTTAATGGTAAAATATTATTATATTCGAGAGTTTCTTTAAGTGTTGTAGTGAATACTCCAGTTTAGAACTTATAGATGGTGTTTAGAACAGTAATCGGCCAATAGTTACTCGGATCCTGGTGGTCGTTTTTCTTATAGATTATAGTAGTAGTTTGGCTCTTGACAAGTCTGTTGCATGGTTTAGTACTTCCTTCTATCAGTTTCCTTGCATATTTAAACATAAAAAGTTTTGCTCTTTAAGCAGTTTGAACCATTGGCATTTTATACCATCTGTTTGTCCCATTTCATCTTTTGTAGTACTAGTTCTTAATCACCATCTGCGATCTCCTAAGGACTTTTACTCGTTTTTGTTTTACAGGTGTAATTCATTTCGTTTAGGTCATCATGTAAACTATATTCTTTTGTTACGGTTTCCGTTATACTTATCCAATATTCCGTAGCCTTTTTCATATCAAGATCAGCGCTAGGGTCTTCCGTCTTTCCTTAATAAAAGATACACAAATTTAATCTACTGTGTCGTTGACAAGTTTTCTTTCAATACCTTAAATAGTGTCTTTAAGTTTCCTTCTAGTGTTACGGACGTCAATTTTTAGTGTACAAATTTTTCCCTCAATGTGCTGCTTTTTGAAACCATCGCACCACTTTTCACAAGGTTTAACCCATTGTCTGTTCTTGAACTTTCTTTTATCAGCTAGTTTCATATAAAGAAGCCGATATAGTTTACAGAGGCTGTTCTTAATGACTTCCAGTTTACGTTTAAGTTTACAACTTAATTCATTTTTTTTAATAAGTATTTTATTCTTTTAATCCCTGTTTTTCCATTCCGCTCGATTACTTGGATGACCGTAAATATTAGTGTGGTTATTTGAATGGTAATCCATGTCAGATTTACGTTTATATTTTACGATGTTATTTGTCTTTTCTAATATATTTTTGTTGATCAACCATGGTGGAACCACAATGGTTTATTTTAATGGCCATTTTATGTAATTTTTATTGAGATGTTAGTCAAACAGTTTTTCCAAAGCCTTTATGTCCGATTTTTCCGATTCTTTTACATACTATCTTAAAGGATTAGTTTGTCTTTTGTTACAATAGGTCGGTTACCAGCAACTCCTTGAGGGGTATTTGGCTCGAAATTAATGAGTCGCATTTACCGCATCATCTTTTGTTAAGCACATATGCTTTCATATCTCAACAGCTTTCTTGACTAGTGTCTTGTGGATTACTCTGTATTCTGAGTATAGATCTTTCCAGATCTTCTTAAGGCGATCAACATATCCAATTCTTATTGTCGGGTTAGCTTAATCCGAAGCTTGAATCAATTCTTGTCTTCTTTCGTCTGGCCATTTCATTCCGATTCTAGTTTTTTGGCTACTGAGATTCCACTCGTCAGTCCCAGTTTCGGTTGCAGGTAAATTTTTTTCA